>WOXC01008911.1:0-89655 GCA_011680675.1 Gymnobelideus leadbeateri | reverse complement strand
ACACACACCACCAGACCAGGAGAGAACCAGCTTCTGAGTAGTTGGGTGGGGGGAAGAGGTGCTCTTAACAAATGGCTATTCAGAGTCCTGTCCAGTGGATCAAAAGGTCCTTCTCATGAGCAAGCCCCAAAAGCAAAATCTCACTTCCTAGTAGATACAGTTTTCAACTAATAGACTCAGAGACAGAGGGCACCCCAACCCTCCTGACTCAGTGCCTAATTTGCTCCTACAAGCAAGCTTCCCTGTAAGCAAGCTTCCCCCTAAGGAAGCTCCTTCTTAGGCAACTTTCTTCCCCAGTGGGCTCTATGTGACTCAAGATGTATCACAATTGTAAAAGCACCAAGACATCCATGATTGAAATACCTGTATACCTTTAGACCTGGGAACATGGTTCCTGCTCCAAGGGAAAAGGACATAGGTCTATTAATGGACAGGGAAGATCTTCCTGTTCCACTAACATTACAAATGTCCAAGGAAAGGTGATTTCAGAGAGAGACACTAGGAACTGAGGGTAGGAGAATAGGAAAGACCTATTAGTGCTTGAGCCTCATGCTGAAGAAGGTAGGGGTTCTTAGAGGTAGATGTGAGGAGGGAGTACATTTCAGACACAAGTGACAAACTACAAAGTTTGGAGATGGGAGATAGGAATGTGTCCACCAACTTCTGGTGAAGATGTCTACATGTAAGGTTCTAAGTGAATACTGATACACAGAGAAACATCAATCAACAATGAAAAAAAGTGTCAAATGAACCAGAACAACCAAGCCCTTCTATTATCTAAAGGATGATAAAAAAAATGGGTTGATCTAGAGGTCAGTGTCTTCCAGTAGATGGCAGCTCAAGGAAACCAATTGAAGGTCAGCACACAAGTTTGATGATGTTCTAGGAAACCAGACAGAAGTAAACACCATCTCCCTCATGGATTTTCCAGGGGCTGAGACTGGGAGTTGAAGGTTAGGAAGCCTGAAGGTACAAACCACTGGTTCAAAAACAGGTTAGATCAATGGGACTACTGCGAAACTCATCCACTCCAAAGGGCTAAGATCTGAAGCTGGAAACACTGGTAGGTGACTCCACAAAGAAAGAAACAAGATCAATGGTGAGGTGAGGCCAAGATACACACTCAGAAGACAGATAGAAGTTGCAGACACTGGCAGTAGGCATGATTTGTATCTGTGATGAATTTAGCTCCTAACCTTGGGTCAAAGACAAATTATTGGAAGAAGTAAACACCTCCTTCCAAGACATAACTAACCTAGTGACTACAGGGCAACAGCTTCCAAACTGTATTAGAAGTAGAAATTAGCCCCTGTAAAATACATTACTTCTTCAGGATAAAATGGGAGTTGGGCTTTGACAGACCCTGCACCTTAGACAAAATAATAATCTAAGAACTGAAATGAAAGAATAAGCAAAAAGGCAAAAAACTAAAATGAAACTCAACCCTGCTACAATTAAGAGACATTGCAGATCTAAAGAATTCTAAGGTAGTAGCTTTAAAATAATCACAAATAAAAATTCAGGGAAATAAAAAGAATGGATTAGCCACCACAACGCTAAGAAAGTATGGAAGGAATTGAGATAAAGTAGAAATGAGAGATTTAAGAATGAAATTAATAATACTTGGAAAGAAAACAGCTTAAATCAAAAAAAGTATGGAATATTACCCAATTAGTTGATAAAAAATAAAATATAACAACTCAGTGAGGCTATGATAAATATTAGAAGAAAGCAAAAAAAGAAAACTGAGAAATCAGAACAAATGAGATTTCTACTATATATGTACATAGATACACACAGATATCAATGTACATATAGACGTATGTAAATATATTTCAAGTCAGTTATATATTTATATACACATACATGTGAATGTGTTTATATGTATGTAGAAATGTATATGGATATGTAGAAACAAATGATTTGAAAATAGAACGAAGAGAAAAATTACATATCCTCATACTAGAAAACTATGAGCAAATGAAAAGCATAGAATTTTATTATATTTTCAGAACTTTTAAAAGAATACTGTTCAGAACCATTAGGATCATAAAAAGTGAAAATAAAAAGAATCCACTAATCCACCCCCACAGGAAGTAATCACCTCCTGAAAAAAAAACAAAAAACAAAACCTAATCGAATACACAAAAACATTGTGGCCAAAGTCAGAGTATTCAGGTCAAAATAAAATAGACTGCAGGTGGAAAGGAGAAAAGAATAAATATAGACAAACTATAATTGCAATTACATAATATTTAGAAGCACGTCAAAGAAAGGGAATGTTGGAATGGAGTATATGAAAAGGCAAAAGAAAAAAGTTTATATCCAAGAGTAACTTACCATTGAAAAACAGAACATTTCAGAGGAAAAATTAACTTTTAGTAGACTAGATAAACTTCACGTATTCCTACTGAGAAAATGAGAGCTACAAAAACCTTTGGAAAATAGAAACCTAGAAAGGTAGCTCTATCTGAGCGATTTGAAGGTCTCATATTCTAATGGGGGAAAAGATGATGACTGACCTGATGTTTGTTATACTTTATTTTTTATCAACTAATTGGGTAAGTTTGCATACTTTTTATTGCTTTTAGCTGTTTTATTTCCAATTATTATTAATTTCATTTTTTAAAGAATCAAAGAGGTAGCAAAGAATGACAAGTTCAAGGTTTGGGTGGAATTTTGTGATATTTTGAAAGAAAAGTGCGAAAAATAGAATAGGTTAGAAAAACAATGGAAAATGGTAAGGGTATTTGTTGTAAGCATGTCCAGAACCTTAGTTTTAGTATTCTCCTTCTGGAAGAAGAAAGAAGTTACCATGTGGATTATGGGTGATGATTCAGCGGAGACTTAAAAGGTACACATCTGAAAATGACAGATTTAAAGTTGGAAGGAATCTTAAAGGCCACCTAGTCAAAACTCCTTATTTAACAGGGAGGTTAAGTGACTTGGCCATAGAGGTAGTGAGTGGCAGGGCTGGGACTTGACCTAATGTCCTCTGACAAAGTCTGGAGATGTTTTCACTATACTTTCCTTTCCCCTAACTTTTCTTGCTCAACCCTTGAGCAATGCTTTTCTATGTTCTCTGCAAAGTAACTGCTCAACAAGATGAAGTCCTTTCTCTGGATCTCACTTTTTTTAAGAAAAAAAGTTTTATTTATTTTATTCTGAACTTAAGAAATAAGACAAACATTTCCATAACATAGTAGAATAAAAAAAAAAAAGATGATTGCACATGGAACTGCAAATTGATTATGTACAACTTTCTATTCCTTTTAAATGTATAATAAAATTATCATGTAACTTCTTTTTTTCCTCTCACCCCTAGAGATGGCTATCATTAGACACAAATATGGCTATATACATACACATATAAAAGTTTGAAAATTGCCTCCTCTTCATTCCACTCTGGCTAAGTGGAGTGAGGAGAAGGCGATAAGAAATAATGAGGGAATCTTCTCCCCTCAAATCAAAGAGGCAGGCAGACGAAAATTTAACTATTTCTTGCCTCTACCTAAAAGAGGAAAAATCTGTGTATTAGAATAAAACTGTAAGTCAATTGAATTCATGTGAGAAGTAAAAAGTGTCACTCCTAATTTGATGCTAAAGATAAGTCAGAATTCATTTTCATTGAGGCAAATTGGAATATTTTCTAAGATTTGATAAGAAAAAGTGAATTTTCTTTTGGGTTCTCTAGTAGTGAGAAAGGGGGAAGGCGCCCCCCCCCCCAATATCACTTGCTGGAGAGGTCAAAGATATCACTTTCAAAGGTTTTATAAGGAGTGGACACATAAATTAAAGTTTATTGGAGTAAAAGTTAAATCGCTGGAAACATTTTACAAAAATTTATTAAAGTCTCTCATTCTAGAAGAAAAATAGAGCGTGCTAAAGAATAGGGAATTTGAGTTAAGCTCCCCCACTTGAAAAAGAAGGGGGAGCTGCAGCTATATTGAGGGGCCTGGCAACACCCCTGGGTACCCCAAAGTCTACACCTCCAGGCATGAGGATGACCCTCTCTCCTTTGAAACGCCTGGGTCCTCAACCAGGCTCTGTAGTTGTGGGGAGAGAAGAAAAGCCTCTGTACTTGGTAAGCCCAATTTTTCTACCAGTAATTTTTGCATGTGATGAATTGGAAATGCAATTAATGTCATAATGTCATTGTCTTATTATGGTATCTCTAAATTGTAAAATCCTCTTATAGTGTAAAAGTTTGAGTGACCATTGTGAGCCAGAAATGTTAGATAAAGCAATTTTCAATCTGAATTTTGTTGAAACTAAAAGATGGAGAAAAGTTTTGTAAAACCAGCTATGGTACTTTATCAGTTCTGCTAATTCTGTCTTATGTTTATTTCATGTGAATTGGATTTTTTTATGTTATAAGACCTGACAATTTAAAGCTGTTATATTTGGGATACAAATAGGCAGTAATAATTGCTGATATTCACTGTGATAGCTGATTATTCATTTAACTTTTTGGCTATTCTGGAAATATGCAGTGACTTAAAGTTATAGTTTCCACATTACTAATGATGAAGTGAATGTACACAGGGAATTGGAAAGGCATTTTGTAGAATTCTTATTGAGCAAATGAGAAACTTGGGAAAAAAAAAAGGAAAAAATATAGGGATGTGGTTTTCAAGCTTGCTTCATCTAAGGATGTATTTATGTTTATTTGAAGGTTCATGGATCACCACATTCACCATCTATGTGAGATTCCAGAATGTAATTGATTTCTAGTGATAAGCTGATCAGGTGTGTGGCAACAAGAAAATTTTAGTTCTGTGTAACTTCAAAAACTTGATTTTTAAGGTCACCAGATTGGTAATTCATTTGTTTTTATTTCAAAGTTCAAATTTAAGAACATGATAATTGCTTATGGTATTGTTACTGGTAAAAAGTTGTATTATCTATGCTGTATAAGAAGCAGTTTTCTTAAAGTCTTGGAGTATTGTAATTTGGGAAATCATAAGTTTCCTAGTCTGTCTTTGTTTAAAAGGAAGTTTCAGTTAAGACTGTTTAAAACTTGTAAGATTGTTAACTAAGTTATTTTGGCTACAATTTTAATGTTAAAATCTAAAATTGTTAATTGATTACTGTATGTGGAAAGGAGGAGATTGGATGAAAACTTTATTCTGACTAGTTCTGCCCATTCAGAACAGTCCTCCTGCTTGTATGAGAATTGGCTAAGCAGGGGCATCATTAGCCCTTCCCTCAGTCTCTCCTCCTTAGAATTCATATAAATTTTCCTTATGTTGTGAAACTGCCAAATCCCCTAGAAACTATCTCTATTAGGCAAGGTCATTCAGCCTGTGAAAGGAATTTATTTAAGTGGAGTTTTAAATGAACCTAACTTGCTAAGAAGTTGCAAAGATTAGAAGGATTTCTATCAATTGGCTTTTAGATTTCAGAAGGAAAGATGGTAAATGGAATTCTTTACATTTGTGAGACCTGATGAATCATCATTGCTTAGTGCAGCTCCATGAAAATAAAAATAACTAACTAGCTCTAAGCTGTGATCGGTGAAGCTTGTTGTTTGAGGTAAAAGGCACTTGGGACCATAACTAAATTTTATTTTGAGTTTGAATTTGGGTATAGTTGCATTAAATCAGTATCTCAGAGAAAATGCCACAAGCCACTCAGAGGGAATGTGATCCTGTACTGCTGATAGGTGGAAGTCTACATTTGGTAAAGGCCGAAGGGACAATCTTAGCCTCTGCCTGGGATGGGATCCCTCCTGGCTCAGTTTACCCATGGGATTCCTTTGAAAAGGAATGTTTCCCACCTTTTCCTGAGTCTAGCTATAAGATGGAACAGATACTGCATGGTTGGATATCTGTGACTTTACCTGAATTTAAACAGTCAAGGATGTTTTATCCTGTCATATTTGGAATGTCACATGTCCCTGCTTTTCTCCTTCTATAGCAAGTTTCTATGATCAGAGCAAGTAGTAACAGATATGGGTTCTTTCGTGTAAGCTCACTGGAAAATCTAATATTATTTTTCATTTGGAATTGGAACATGTGCAGAAAGTATGCAAATTGCTTAAGATCATTTTAAAAGGTTTCAACTTTCTTCCTAAAAGTTTAGTGATCAATTATAAATCCTGAAACTGTTTTAAAAGAAGGGAAAATACTTTCAGAAGAAATTTTCAAATCTCTAGTGTAATTTTAAGAGGCCTATTAAAACTTTCATTTGCAAGATAAATTTATTACTAAACTAATGTAATGAGTTGTGAAAACAGAAGAGATCTGGCTATTTTGATCCGAATTTGTAGTTTCATGCTCTAAGCAAAAGTTAACATTTGTAACTGAATGTATGTTAAGGATTCAATTTCTGAATTATCTCTTTCTTCCTGAGTGAATCTGTATTCACTGTATACTGTATATAATCTGTGTACCCAGCTTCCTATGAAACATAGATCTACCCAAATGATTTTGGGTCCCAACTGTTTAAGGGGGAGATGATTAGGTCCTTTGATTCTCAGCTTTGACTTCCTTGAGCAGCAGGCATCTGAAATTTTCTCAGAGCTCAGAACTCAAGGCTGAGAAAGTCCAGACCATTCCCTAACATATGGAAGATTACCACCCATTCTTCCTCTAATCTGGGAAGACCTAAAAGCTGAAATCACTAACTCTTCCCTTATCAAGTTCCTTCAGGGTCTGCAGGGTCTTTTCAAAAAAAAAAAAAAAAACCTTCCCTCAGCTCTCCTGATCCCGATCCCAAGTTCTGCCTCAGCTTACCTGTTTCAACCTGGGGATTCTGTGCTGGTAAAAAGAAATTCATGGTCTGGAGCAGAGGTGGAAGGGACCACACTTCAGGATCCCCACTACACCTACTGCTGTCAAAGTGGACTCTATTCCCACATGACAACATTACACCAGAGTGAAGCCTGCTGTCACCTCAGAATGGAAAACAGAAGTCCATGAGCACCCCCTAAAGCTAAGACTATCTGATCCTCTCCCTGATTCCCCTTTTACCTCCTTTCGAGGCCCCCCACAATCCCCATCATTCCCCACCTCCACTCTACCCTTCCCTCTTTGATTTGTCACTTTGCCCTTCCTGAATGTCAGACACAAATCCACTCACCCTTTCCTTGATTTGTAAAACAGGCAGCCCAACCTTCCCTTAATTGATTTGTAAAACAGAGAACTCCACCTTGCTTAATCTGTAAACAGGCAGAACCCCCACCCCTTGCTTACCCTTGATTAATCTGTGGGTGGGAGACCCAGCCTAGGGTTTCACCACCAGTGGGAAATTCAAGTGTACACTGACCAATCATTGGAGTTTCAGCCTACATCACTGTAATTTTAGCTTAAGTAACCTAGTCAGGAACCTCCTTTGTTAAAGGCAGTACAGTTATGTTGGTAAAAGAATATGTAGTATGTAGAAATATGAAGGAAAGTGAAATAGTCTGAGTAATGGCTTATGCTAGCCCATCCTCACCCCATTTCTGGTCAATTTTCTCTTACTTTTTTTTGGCTCTTGCCTGCTTAACCTCCTTGCTAGGTTTATCTCTTCTAGGCTCAGTGCTTTCCATCTGCAGATGATTTGTAGGACTGAGTACCCAACACTGCCCGAGGCTGCTACTCATCACCCCTTGGATCTAGCATCAGCCAGATTCTGGACATTGGCCATAGACCCCACCCCTTGAGCGATGGAACCCTGTGAGGCAGGGACAGCTCTATGCCCCTTCCCAGCGAGAAGCAGTCCGGGAAGCTGAGACCATCGCCCCTTGTCCCCAAATGATTTTGGGTGCCATCTGTTTAAGGGGGGAATGATGGGGTCCTTGTGATGTATATATGTCTGTAGTATCAATCTGTAACATCAATTTGTAAATGGGGTGCTTTGGGATCTATGTCTGTAAAATCAATTTGTAAAAGCAGTCTGTAAGATCACATTTCCACCCCCACCCCCCAGCCTCAGAGCATAGACTTTGCCCCTTCCCCCTTCCAGCACTCTGCCCAGCAACAACTCATGACCTGTTTATCTCTGCTTGAAACAATAAGTTATGTAAATGTTATCTCCCTTAGTTAGAGTGGCCAGCCCCACCATGAATTCTTCAATATCTTATCTATAGGGTAACTCCTTAGTCAATTATATACCCACACTGTCTTTGATGACCTTGGTGGGAGGCAGACTGGGCACTCTTTAGTGCCGTGTCAGGCCTAAAACCACACCTCCAGCTAGCCCTGCTTGAGCTATTTCCCAGTGAATCATGGGCAATACACCTGCGCAGTTGATATTAAAAGTGTATGGTCCTTTGAGCACTGACCACTCCTTAACTCCTCCCTGATCCCACCCTTACTCACCTAGTTAGCATGATTGACCCCTTAAAACTATGCCTGTGGCCTCTGCGAGTTTGCAGGTTCCATAAGAATCTAGCCCGCTGTTCTCTACAGCGTAACAATAAACTTTACAATTTCGGCTTCAAAAAAAAAATATATATATATATATACATATGCACATATATGTATACATGTGTACACACAAATACATACAAACCCACACACATATATAAGTGCACATATATATGTAAAACCATTCTGTACATACTTCTATTTATCAGTTTTTTGTCTGGATGCAGATAGCATCTTCCTTCAGAGGTCCTTCATAGTTAATTCGGGTACTTATGATAGTCAAAATGACTTAGTCACTCAGTTGTTCTTAAAACAGTATTGCTGTTACTATATGCAATGTTCTTTTGGTTCTGCTCGTTTTAATCCTCATTATTTTATGCAAGTCTATCCATGTTTTTCTAAGATCATCAAGCTCATCATTTCTTAAGGCACAGTAAGGGTCCATCACAATCATATAGCACAACTTGTTGAGCCATTCCCCAATTGAAAGGAATCCCCACAATTTCCAGTTCTTTGCCACCACAAAGAAAACTGCTATTAATAATATTTTAGAACATATAGGTCCTTTTCCTTTTTCCCTAATCACCTTGGGAAGCAGACCTAGTAGTGGTCTTGTTAGGTCAAGAGGTCCACTTTGTAACATGGACACCTATGGAGCACATAGGCTGTCTTTCTGTTACTACCTAACCCTTGATCTTACTATATGACTGACCCATCCCTTTTTTTGGACATACAAATGTTCTTTCAGCAATGCCATATGACTATGTATCATGAAATGCAATAATCCTTAAGGAGCCAAAATTTCAGGTCACCTCAAGGACAATGGAGAGACACATAGTGGACATAAATAGTTTGTATCATATTGACAAGGTTGGATTGCAGGGATCAAGTTATAAGGAAGATGTAAAGCTGTTTGAGCTTATCTCTTCAATTATATCTTTTATACTATTTTATCTGTATAATAAATCAATATGCAGAAGACTATTTGTGTTAAAATACAAAATTTTGTTTGAGGGAGCAGCTTAGAGACACAAAGTGGTGTACAATTTCCCCAAAACAAGGGAACCCAAACTCTTCCACCTGTTCAATGCTAGGCCAATTCCTTCTCGATCTGACATGTCTATACAAGACGTATGGGCCAGCCAAACAGTTGCCTATCACAGCTTCAATAATAGCCATTCTTTACTTACTTGGTTTTTCCCATTCTTTGTCTACTTGATTTTTCCAATGGGCTTAGTTGAGCAGAACCCCTTTGAGTGCTTATGGATCTCATTTAAAATATTCTATGATGTTCTGGGACTTGATAGAATGAACTGAATAGTATTCATAATTAAGAACATCTGGAGGAAATCATCTATAAGGAGTTCCTTTTATAATTATTCTTTGAAATGGACCTTCTCCAAGAAAGTGGCAATTTTTTGTGTGTAAGCATACTCTCCATGTTTTATTTCTCTGTTGAAGTTAATAACTAGAAGATTGTTAATCATCTCTGCTATGCCTGTATGATATTAACATATGTGAGGGAGATACCTTGCTGGAAGGGATTCTTGAAGGGTGTATTTTACTCTACTAAATCAAGTAGCTTCTTTTTATATTCAATAAGCTTCTTTTTATATTCAAGCACAGAAAGGTCTTATATTCTATGAACTTTTTGGTTAATGGTATGGCTGGATAAATATGGTATGCAATAATATTGTTTGCCAAAAATTGTCCTTTCATTCCTTATGTTTTCAACAGCAATACTCTTGATCCATGTATAGGTTATTTATTGGGTAGTGATGAGAAAGTGGGCATGTGGGTCAGTGGTTACTGATATCATCTGCATCCTTTCTGGAGGAATTAAAATACCTATGGTTCTCACTCCTACAACTGAATCTTTCCCCTTTTTCAGTTTTCTGATTTTCTATCTTCTGATGCCTTTGAAATTGTGTCATCTCTAAGATAGAACATCTTGGTGTAAACCTGAGGCCTGTTTTTCTTCATTGTTTTCCTTAGTGTTATTTCTACCTTCTCTTGCAGAGCACGGGAAAATATTGTGGCAGTCTCACTTTCATCAATGGAAAACAAAAGTTTATTATAAAAAATATGTTTCAGAATGAGACCATACTGCTCATAATTTTTCACCACCCTTTTCCATAGGATTAAAAATAAGTAAATGAGTTTATCTTCTAAACCAGCATTGATCTTCATGGTTATGTCTTCACTTAGGAAGAAGGCCAAGTGCTTACTGGCTGAAACAGTTTCTAGGTCTCTTCTGTCTCCCTATTGTGAAGATTGCTTAATATCAGATAAACTTCTATAGTCCATGTGAATGCTTGATGGTCATTTTGTATTTTTCTTGTGTTAAATCTAGTGGCTGGCCTACTGGTGATGACTTCCCTGTCCCTAGCTAGACTGATCCTCAGGCAACAGACACAGCCTGTTGTTGGGATGATGCCTGAAACCCTCACAATGTAATAGAAGCTACCAGAGTTTATACACCTGCCATAAGCTTTGTGAACTCAGGGTCAAATCTCTGCCACAATGAATCATTATAGAATACTTTTTTGTGAATGAATGGGTCACCAAAGACATCCAGTACAGTAATACAGCTGATCCTGGTGAAACCAGGAGGAATACTGAGAAAAGTTTTCTTTTCTTTATAAAGGAAAGGCACTGTGGAAAGCATTAGCAATTTTGGTGGCATCTTAGGAACTCCTATTAGAATCTGAAAAATTCTAGGGAAAGATATAAAATCTGGACTGATTTGTGCCCTTGTACACTGTAGGTCTCCAAGTCAAACAGTCTCAAGTACAAGAACAATTTATGGAAGGGAAATTGGCAAACCTTAACTTCAGAATTCTCTAAAACTATAAAAATTTCAGTTTATAGTATTATAGAGCTAAAAAAAAACATTAGAGATAATCTAGTCCATATATCATATAGGAAATTTGGTCACAGAAAGTTTTCGACTTTTTAAAGTCTCCCAGGGAGTAACAAAATAAGGATTCTAACCCATGCTTGTAGACACCCATATATTTTTCCCTAAATGCCTATATAGAAATGTATGCATGTACACAATGCATGGAAAGATATGCCCATATATGTACATATATGTATATATCACATATATTTATATCTAAATTATATGTGTATATTATATGTGTGTATATACTATATGCATGTTATAATACATATATTAAAGCATATAAATACAACATACACTTAGGTTAAGTGGGTCTCACAGTATATATGACACAATTGAGGGGTATGAGATCTTTTGCCCAAAATGTTGCCTCTATAGATTAGCCTTCTTTGGAGCCTAAGATTCCCCTATTAGTACTTCCTTTGAACTAAAACATAAAAGACTTTAGTTAAAATGAAAATATGTTTTCTGGAAAGGATGAGGGGAAAAATCATTATCAATTTTTGATACCTTAGCTTGGGTTAATCTATCACATCAAATAAACACTCATGTAGGAAATAACAGGGTCTCAGGTGTTCGTAGGGTAAATTTGTGGACACAAAAGCAGAAGATGCTCAGTGTTATTTAAGGGTGGAACAACAGAAAAACACTGAGACCCTCAATGAGGCATTTGACATCTATGACCTTATTTGTTCTTAACAACCACTTTATGAACTAAACTGTAATTCTTTTACCCACATTTTACAAATGAAGACTATGAAGTTTAGACAAGCTTTGGCCATGGTCGTGCAACTAGTTAATAAGCATCTGACCCTGGACTTAAAGCCAGGGAGGAGATAAATGAGACTAAAGCAGTAAAGATCAGCTTCACTGACTTTAAAATTGTGCCCAGTGTTTTCTCTGCATGAACAGAGAAGCAGATGCATGCTAAGATTTCAGAATTCTTGGGGCACTCTGAAATTTGTCCTCGAGGGTCATAGTCTCAAAAGGTATGTGTAAGAGGCAGTTGTTTGGCCTGGGGAGTGATGATCGAGGTTGTTACTGACCTATTCTTGCTCTGCCTGTACTATCTTTATACTATAGGCTTATAACAAACAGTCAACCTGACAGCTGTTAGCCAGCCCATTAGCCAGTTGAAAGAATTTTGCTTTCTCCCCTGCAGTGGCTTCCTTTCTGATGCATCTTCTTCCCCTGGTGAGAGGCTGTCCTTCTGGGCTGAGGTGGAGTAAGTTCCCTCTCTTGCATTTTCTGAGTATAAACTTTTTGATTTAGAAGCTTTCCCTGGTGTGCTCCTCTGCTCTCCATGGTGCTGAAGATGCTATCATAGCCTAGGGGCCATTCGTAGAGGTGCCCTAGAAGCCCAGAGCATTTGTCATCACCACATGGAAACCAAGAGAAGACGAGTGACTTGTCATTCTGTACTCTAATGAGCTGCAGGGACAACTTGGGGCTCTAGCACTAGAATTAGGCAGAATGAGTGGCAAGATGGCACTTTCAAAGCTAGATAGCCCATTCGGAATGCCACCATTGTCAATCAGTAACCATCACTTGGTAGAGGGCTCCAACATTCTCGTTTGTTAGCATATCAGTGAGTATTTGGACTGGGGGACCAGATTGAATGGGAGGTGATTTTTCTCAAGTTAATTATACCTGTGCAAATTTCTTTTCTTAGCTACCAAACAATGTAAAAAAAAAGTCCCTGTCAGAATCTACCATTTAACAGAAAACTAGACATGCAAGTTAGAATTGTGGAATAAAAAAGTAAATGATTATGGTGTAGTAGAAAGAATATTAGACTTGATGGCAAGGTTTGAGTCTTGCTTCTGTCACCTACTAGATGTGTGATTTTGGGTAGGTAATTTTAAATTTCCTCATCTATAGGATGAGAGTGTTGGGCTGTATCTCCAATGGTTCTTTCCAGCTCTGAGATTATGTAACTCATTGTGAACAGTGGCTCCTCTGTTAAGAAAATAGATTTTAAAGCCAGATGCAAAGGATTTTAGAATCAGTGGCAGTGTTGTGGTAAGAGTGTTCACTGGTTTTGTATTTTAGGAAAAGATCTGGGATCAAGTTCTGTCTCTAAAGTTTATTAGCCGATAAACTAGGGTAAATTAATTTATCTTTGTGAGCCTATCTCCTAATCTCTAAAATGGGCATCATATTACTTCTCTATCTACTTTGGAAAGTGAAGGAAACATTTTGTAGATCTTATAGTGCTATATTTAGTCACCCTTGCTTTCAAAGGTCTCTTCCAGCTTTAACAGTGAATGTCCCATGTTCTAAGATTCTTGTCCAATTTGAAATTTCTTCACCCTTCTTTTTCCATACCTAAAAGCTCTCTATATTTTTAACAATTATGTCTCATTTTTTCAGTTTTTTTCTTTGCTTTACTCAAATCTCCAGCTTTACATTTTAAACAAAGGCTTGTGCTTAGGTTGAACTCTATTCCTGTATGCCCGGATAGCATGGCTAGGCCCTGGCTGATCCTGAGTTAAGTAGCTAAAATTGAACCCTGTCTTTATCAGTGATTCTCTGGACTTGCCCCCAACTATGGTTAAGGGTCATTCTGCCTGAATGCTGGGTCAAGCCCATGTTTTCTTTTAGCTAGGTCAAATGAGGTCTGCTTATATACTCTTTTGGCCAGTCTCCTTCTATGGGGCTGAAGTGGTTTGCATTTTGCCTTCTACCTTTACTGGTTTATCTTTAATCCATTCTTCTATAGGATTCTGGAAATTTGTGTGTGTGTGTGTGTGTGTGTGTGTGTGTGTGTGTGTGTGCGTGCTCACATGCACGCAGTTCTGGACTGGATAAAAGGATTTATAGCTGATTCTCTTTGGGTGTATTTATCATTTTTCTTCTGGTACATTTTAGTGTTTTACTGGGATGTCTATGGTGAACCAGACTCCTCTAGAACCTGATTTACTATATTCCCACAATCCTTTGCTTCATCATTTTGAAATTAAAGATTTGCCATTTTCTGCAGTCTTAAAGGTTGAGGTGACACTTCTGCTTGCCCAAGCTACCTTTAATTTTCATGCCTTTGATCCTATCTCCTCAGAAGCATGTCTATTTGGCATTCCTTCTGTCTCATATTTCATTTCTTTATTTTCTATACTAGCCCCCTTCTCTGCTGCCTATGCTATGGTATTCCCCATACTTAAACTATTCTTTCTTTACCCTGACATTTGTTCAATTCACTTAAATTTCAACATATTTAAAATAAAACATTGTTTTATTTCCTCAACCTTCCCATTTTCTGTTCTTATATATTTCAGTTGATGTCACCATTATATTTCTAGTCATCCAGACTTGAAACATCCATGCATTTTAAAGTCATCCTTCTGTTTCTCAGGTGCCACATCCTGAGGATTCTACCTCCATGACATCTTTTCTATCTGCCTTTTTCTCTCCACTCACACAAGTGTTCTAGTTCAAGTGCTCATCACAATTCACCTGGATTATTGTGCCTTTTAATTGGCCTTCAGATTCTTCTTTCTGCAATCTGTATTTCACATAGCCATCAAAGGGATTTTCCTAAAGCAGAAGTCTGACTTTATCGTTTTACTCCTCAAAAACCACTCAGTAGGAAGTAGATTTCCTACTGAGTCTAGGACAAAACACAAACACTTTAGCCTACACTTGAAATTCTCCACATTGTGATTCCACTTGACCTTTCCATTGTTATTTCTTATCATTTCTTTTCATGCACTAGGTCCTCTATGGTCCCTTCCTGTCTTAAATTAAAGACCTTATGATCTGTAGTATGCTGGTAAATTTCTAATCACTGGATCTCTGGACAAAATATGTGTGTCCAATGATTTTAAGTTTAATCCAAACTGCATGAGTAACTTGTCTGTGACCTTGACATACATTATCCTGTCTTACATTTTTGTACACTGCCTCCCCCCCTCCCCCCCCAGCCATACCTCCAGTGTAGATCATAAGCAGGGCTATGCTGGAACCAACTTGTACTGACTCACTAGAGCCAACTGTTAAATTTTCAGTGAGAGATTTCTACCTTCGAATTTGGAAAACTACAAATCAGGGTTTGATTTATTATTTTGCTGATTTTCTTGAGTTTAAAAAAGTGATAAAGAAAATGTTAATAACACAGGTTAAATTTTTAAGTGTTGGATGCCAACGCCCCCACCCTGAGAGCCAGTTTTCAAATGTATTCCAGCTTCCTACAATTTACAGTGTCATAGATCTAGAATTGAAAAGGTTTACAGAGGCCATTGAATATAGCTACCTCATTTTACAAGATAAGGAAACTATTGCTCAAAGAGGTTAAATGATTTGTCCAGGACCCACAGCTAGCAAAGGCAGGATTCAAATTCAAGTCTTCCTTACTGAAAGTCAAGTGATCAAGTCACTAACCCATCTACACACATCAGAATCTTGATCATCCTTTAAAGCTCAATTTAATTATATATATTTTTTGGTGGTGTTGCCCAATGATTTAAGGCTAAAAATGTTTTCTTCTTTAATCCTAGCATGAAAATGATTGCTATAAATATTTTTGCACATATAGATAGTTTTTCCTTTTGTATGATTTCTTTGGGACACAGACCTAGTATTGGCATTGCTAGATCAGAGGATATGCAAAGTTTGGTTACCCTTTGGGCATAGTTCCTAATTTCTCTCCATAGTGGTTGGGTCAGTTCACAACTCCACCCACAGTGCATTAATGTCTCAATTTTCCCACATCCTCTCCCACATTTATCATTTTTCTTTTTTGTCATATTAGTCAATCAATAGGTGGGAGATGGTCCCTCAGAATTGTTTTAATTTGCATTTCTCTAATCAAAATTAAATTAGAGCATTCCTTCATATGCCTATAGGTAGCTTTGATTTCTTCATTTGAAAAGTGCCTGTTCACATCCTTTTACCATTTATCAATGGGGTAATGGCATGTATTCTTTTAAATTTGACTCAGCTCTCTATATATGTGAGAAATGAGGCCTTTATCAGTGATATTTGTTTAAATGATTGCTTCCCAGCTTTCTGCTTTCTTTCTAGTCTTGGTTGGATTAGTTTTATTTGTGCAAAGTTTTTTTTTTTAAATTTAATATAATTGATCTATTTTGCTTTTTGTAATGTTTTCTATCTCTTGTTTGGTCATGAATTTTTCCCTTCTCCATAGATCTGATAGGTAAATTATTCCTTGCTCTTCTAATTTGTTTATGGTGTCATTCTTTTTGTCTAAATCATGCGCCCATTTTAACCTTATCTTGGTATCTGGTATGAGATGTTGTTCTATACCGAGTTAGTTTTCCAGTTTTACCAGCAGTTTTTTGTCAAATAGTGAGTTCTTATCCCAAAAGCTGGAGTCTTTGGGTTTATACAACACTAGGTTTCCATGTTCATTGACTGCTGTGTCTTATGAACCTGAGCTGTTCCACTGATCCACTACACTATTTCTCAGCCAGTACCAGATAGTTTTGATGACAATTGCCTTATAATATAGTTTATTATAATAAATATAATATAATATAATATAACATAACATAGTATAATGTAATGTAAGGTAATGTAATGTAATGTGATATTATATGATATGATATAATATAATTAATATAATACAATACAATATAATACAATATAAAATAATATAATCTGAAATTGTTAGACCACGTTCCTTTGTATCTTATTTTTTCATTAATTCCCTTGATATTCTTGACCTTTTGTTTTTCCAGGTATATTCCTTTCTGTTTCCATTCAGTTTTCTCCTAAGATCTGTCTTATCTAACTTTCCTAACATTCTATTCACCTCCTTATTTTCATTCTTGTTTATTTTTTTGGTTAGATTTATTGAGTTCTGAGAGGAGACATTTGAGGTTGCCTACTTGTATAGATTTGTCATCTATTCCTTCTTGTAACACACTTAACTTCTTTTCTTAGTATTTGGATGCTATACCACTTTCTGAATATACAGTTAGTATTGATATTGCTTCATTATCTCTGGTACCTTTTAGCAAGATGTAGTTTCCTTCCTTATCTCTTTTAATTAGGTCTATTTTTGCTTTTGCTTTGTCTGAGATCAAGATTGCTACTCCTGATTAATTATTTTTTACTTCAGCTCCAGTCCCTTACCTTTACTTTGTGTTTCTCTGCTTCAATTGTGTTTCTTGTAAACAACATATTGTAGGATTCTGACTTTTGATCCACTCTGTTATCCACTTCTATTTCATGGGAGAATTACTCCCATTCACATTCACAGTTATGGTTATTTATTGTGTATTTCCCTCCATCCTATTTTCCCTTTTGTTTGTCCTCTGTTTCCTTTCACTCTTTCCCCCACCATCAGTGTTTTGCTTCTGTTTACCACCATATCCAATCTGTCCTACCTTCTGTTAGTCCTTCCCCTTCCTCCCTGCTGCCACCTTTACTTAATCTACTCCCCTTCTATTTCCATGTTGGGTGAGACAGATGTCTATATTCAACTGATTATGTATATTATTCCCTCTTTGAGCCAATATTGATGAGAGTAAGGTTCATGCAATGCCCATTGCTCACTCTCCCATTGTCTCCTCCACTATAATAGGGCTTCAGCATCTCTTTCATGTGAAATAATTTACTCTGTTCTATCCTTTCCTTCTTCAACCAGCGTACCCCTCTTTCTCATCCCTTAATTGTTTTTATGTAATTCCCTCAAATTAACCTTATAACTGTGCTCTCTGTATATATATATGTATATATATATATATATATATATATATACATATATATATTCTTTCCAGTTGTATTATTAATGATACAGTTTTTTTTAAGAATTAAAAGTGTAATCTTTCCATGTAAGCATGTAAACTGTTTGATGCTACTGAATCCCTTAGGTTTTCTTTTCCCTTTTTACCTGTATAGGCTTCATTTGGGTCTTGATATTAGAGAGAATTTTTGTTGTTGTTCATTTCTAGTCTTCTCTTTATGAAAGTTTGAAATCCTTATATTTCATTGGATGACCATTCTTTTTACCTTGAAGCATTATTCTTAATTTTTACAGATAAGTGATTCTTGGTTGTAGTCCTATCTCCTTTGCCTTACTGAATATCATGTTCCATGACATCCAGTACTTCAATGTTGAAGCTACTAAACTCTATGTAATCCTGACTGTGGCCCCATGGTATTTGAATTTTATCTTTCTGGCCACTTGGAATATTTTTTCCTTGACCTGATAGTACTGAACTTTGTCTATAATGTTCCTTGGAGTTTTTGTTTTGTGATCTCTTTCCTGAGGTGATTGGTGGATTCTTTCAATGCCTATTTTTCCTTCTAGTTACAGGATATCAGGTCAGGTTTCCTTGATAATTTCTTGAATTATACTGCCCAGGTCCCCCTTTTGATTTTGGTTTTCATGCAGCCTGATGATTCTGGATCTCTCTCCTGGATCTATTTTCAGGTCAATTGTTTTTTTTTTTTTCCAATGAGCTATTTGACATTTTCTTCTATTTTTTTTCATTCTTTTGAATTTGTTTGATTTATTCTTTATGTCTCATGGAGTCATTAGCTTCTATTTGCCAAATTCTAACTTTTAAGGAGTTGTTTTCCTCATTTAGCTTTTGTACTTCCTTTTTGATTTGGCCAGCTGTACTTTTTAAGGAGTTGTTTCTTTTTTTTGAAATATTATTATTCTTTCAATTAAATATTATGTTTATTTTTAGTTTACATCATTCATTTCCACAAGATTTTGAGTTACAACTTTTCTCCTTGTCTTTTCACTGTCCACCACCCCAAAACAGTGATCCCACTGTATACGCCCTTCACGGATCTGATCTCGCCTATATCCTCCTCCATTTCCCCTCTGTAGGGGAAGATAGATCCCTATACCCCAGTGCCTGTATATTTTATTTCCCAGTTGCATGTAAAAATAATAATAAATTAAGGGGATTCTCATCAATTGGGGAATGGCTAAACAAGTTGTGGTGTATGAATGTAATGGAATACAATTGTACTATAAGAAACAATGAGCAGATGGACTTCATATTTACCTGGAGAGGCTTATACAAACTGATACTGAGTGAGAAGAGCAGAACCAGAAGAAATTTGTACACAATTACAGACGCAATGTATGTGTGATGGCCAACTTTAATAGACTGGACTCTTCTCAGCAAAGCAGTATTATAAGTCAAGTCCAAAAGACTCACGATGGAGAGACATGTCTACATTCAGAGAAAGAACTAGAAAGAGCAGAGTTTGAAAGCATATTGAAGCAAACTACCTGCTTTCTTTCTTTTTCTCGTTTGGTTTTGTTTCCTCTTTCCCATTGTTCATTCCATCTGATATAATCCTTCTTTATAACCTGGCTAATGTCCAATGTGAAAGTATTTGTAGATCCTATACTTTATTGTATGCCACCAAGGTGGAGGGAGGGAAGGGAGGGGAGAAAATTTGAAACTCAAGGAATTGTGGAACTGAATCTTGTAAACTAAAAGTAAACAAACAAATTAATAAAGACAAAAATTTTAAAATATTATTTTTTAAACATTTGATTTTAAAACTTTGAATTCCAGAATCTTTCCCTTCCTCCCTCATCACCCACACTTATTGGAAAGATAAGTATAGGTTGTACATGTGTAGCTATGCAAAACATTTCCATAGTGGATATATTGTGAAAGATGGACTATATTTCCCTCCATCCTATCCCACCGCCAACTTGTTCTATTCTCTACTTTGACCCTGTCCCTTTTCAAAAGTGTGTGCTTCTAACTTCCCTCCCCCCAACTTGCCCTCCCTTCCATCATCCTCCCTCTCGTCCCCTTCTCCCTACTCTCCTGTAGGATGAGATACCCTATTTACTGTGTATGTCATTCCTTCCTTAAGCCAAATTCAATGCCTTCCTGTTCTTTCCCTCCATTTTGACAGTTTTCCTTTTCCTCTTCTATATGAGATAATTTGCCCTATTCTGTCTCTCCCCATCTTCTCTCATTATATTCTTCTCTCACCTCTCAATTTTACCTTTTAAGTATCATCCCTTCCAATTCAATTGATCCTGTGCCTTGTTTATGTATACCTGTACACACACACACACACACACACATACACACACACACACACACACACTCACATATATTCATATGCCCATATACCCTCCTATGTAGGCATATATATGTATGTATGTATCCATATATGTATATATGTATACATTCCTATTCCCTTCAAATATCCTCATACTGAGAAAAGTTTCATAAATTACAATTATCGTTTTTCCATTTGGAATGTAAATAGTTCAACTTTGAGAAATTCCTTACAATTTCTTTTCTCTGTTTACCTTCTCATGCTTCTCTTGCTAAGAAGTTGTTTTCTTCAGTAGATTTTTGTATCTCCTTTTCCATTTGGCCAATTCTACTTTTAAAGCAGCTTTTTTCTTTTTCCATGTCTTTTATTGTTTTGTTTGTTTGTTTGTTTGTTTTTTCACAATTTACTTGCATCACTCTCATTTTTCCCCAACTTTTCTTCTACATCTCTTACTTGATTTTTAAGTTCCTTTATGAACTCTTCCATAAGCTCTTTCTGGGCTTGAGATCACTTCCTATTTTTATTTGTAGTTTTGCCCACATGTGTTTTGACATTATTTTCCTCTTCTTAGTTTTTATCTCCATCTTCCCTGTGACCATAATAGCTTTCTATCTTCAGAATCTTTTTGGTTTTTATTTTTGCTCATCTTCTTGGATGTTCATTCTTTTACACCTGAGTACTCTTTCTGGGGTGGAATGGGTAGTGTTTCAGTTTTCTTGTGCTTGGGGTTCCAGGCCCTAACTGTTTACCTGGTGTTGCACTGATATTACCCTGAGACCCATTGGGGACTCCTGTGTATAGTGCTGGGCTGAGGGGATGGGTTGGGGGCTGACTGACTCTGCTGGAGATTGTGGGGATCTAGTAGCCTACCTTGTGCTGACCCAGGGTCTTAGTGCTGGTGTTTGATCTGTGTTGAGGCTACTGGGGTGTTCCTGCATTGACTTCGCTCTGTTTCCTTGAGACAAACATGGAGTTCCCAGGGCTTGTTGTTTGCCTTGGACTACACTGAAGCAAGTAGTGGGGCCCAGTGTTGGCAGCTGCCTGTTTGCCTGGATATGCTGGGTTATATGCAGGGTCCTGATGCTACTGTCTGCTTTTTACTTAGGCACCTTTATCATGTACTTGTTTGCCTGGTGCTATGTAGAAGCACATGGCATCTGGCAGCTGGACACTGCCTGTTTGTGCAGGAGTATGCTGAAGCACATGCCAGTTCTCAGAGTTGGCATCTGCCTGTCCCCCTGGCTATGCTGACGCATGTGGGAGGTTCTGGTGTTGACCTTTGCCTGCTCCACTATACTGGGGCTCAGAATCTTCTGGTGTTTTGGTGGGGTGAGGCCTGCTGCTAGTTTCCTGGGATACTTCCTATCTTCGACTGCACTCACCCTTTACCAGAGTGAGATAAACCTTTTTGCTAACCTACCAAGTTTCTTCAGGTAAAAGATTGCTTCACCCCATAATTTTGCTGGTTCTGCTATTCTAGGATTTGTTTGGGGAAGTTATGGTTCTTTGGATGTGAATATGGGAAAGTTATGGTGAATTTCTGCTTACTCTACCATCTTACCTCCCAGAAGTCTCTCCAAATCCTTTGTCTTCTATGGTCCCTTCCATCTCTGATAATCTATGCTCTATTAAAGATACCTTCTAGCTTTAGATTACTATAGGACAAAATGAGTTCTAAGCAACCCTACATATAGTGTTCATGATACTAAGCACATATTCAGTGTCCAAAAAATTCTTGTTGATTTGTGGGATAAGATTTTCATAAATATTTTATGTGTAGATAATTAGAATCTCAGAGGTGGAAGTTATCTCAGTGATCACCTAGACTGACATGTACCTAAATAAGGATTCCATATGCAATATTTTTGACAAGTAGGCATCTCTTTTCTGCTTAAAGGTTTCCAGTGATTAGGCAGCCTCTTCCACTTTTGGAAGCTATAAAAACATAGGCCTTACTTGTTCTGTAGAGAGTGCTCACTTTGAAAGCAAGAAGAGAGCTAGACCAAGCAGATTCTAAAAGATATGGGCTAAGCAAGAAGGAGGAGGAAAGGAAGAAGCAGAAAGGAAGGAGAGGTTCATTACGAATAAATCTCGGAATAGAATCACCAAACTTGCAGATTCAGTGCATCTGGGAAAGGAGAAGCTTGTGATAGGAAATAGTTTTTTGCACCCAACAGAAACTTAGTTTTCCTAGTTCATTGCCTGTGGAGACACGGGTTTCTATATTTCTAAGCACACTCTGATTTTGAAGGACGAAAGGTCATTTTTTTGGCAAAATGTCTATGCCCCCATGTGATAAAAGGTCTTCCTGAACTATCAGTTGATGATGGTGACTTCTTTAGATATACAAAGTACACAGCAGAGTCATAAGGTTGTAGTGAATTATCCTTCATCTCATGGACCCAAATGTGTTATAGGATTCAAGAATATGAGATGCTTTGAGTTAAAAGCGACCTTAGGAATTTTCTAGTTCAATCTCCCTCTGAGATAGAGATACCTTTTAGATTAGTCATAGGTAGTTTTGTTAATTTAGATATTCTTGTAATCGACAAGTCAACATATACTTATTATACATCTTCTGTATGTTAGACCTGGGGAACCCATAGAGTTTGCTTATAGAGTAAGATTTTGTTCACTGTAGTGGAAAAAGGCTTGGGATTGGAATCCCTAATCTGCCACTTTTGAGTCTTGGCTCTGCCCCTTTGCCTCTCTGGGCCTCAGTTTCCTCAATTATAATAAAAATATTATTACATCATCTCTGTTGTCCCTGCTGGTTTTAAAATTTGATTTTCTAACACTATCTTTCTTTTTAATTTTTTTGGAGGAAAATTGGGGTTAAGTGACTTGCCCAAGGTCACACGGCTATTAAGTGTTAAGTGTGTTAAGTATCTGAGGCTGTATTTGAACTCAGATCCTCCTGGCTTCAGGGCCGTTGCTCTATTCACAGATGCCCCACTAACACTATCTTTTAACCTATCCTCCTCTAATGCTCTATGTCTCTTTTCCTAAATTCCCACTCAATGTTTAAATCATGTTTTAAGCTACTTTCTTATTTTTGACAATCAGTGTTCTAAATTTTAAGGTTCTCCCAAGCTCTAGCATTCTATGCATAAAGAGGCAATGTGATACGGGGAAAAGAGTATTGAATTGGGAGTCAGAGATTTCAAATTATGCCTCTGCCACTTCCTCTCTGTCTAATGTTGTGCAAGGTGCTCTTCTCATCTGGGAAAGGAGGGGGTTAGACTAGGTGTTCTCCAAGACTCCTTCCAGCTCCAAATCTGACTCTTTGATCTCTTACAACTCAACAACTTTATATTTATAAGTATCTATCATATGTAATTGCAATAGCTATGATGCAGAAAAAGCAGTTTTTTTGCTTCTTGTCTTTACTATTTCTAATAAAGATATCATACTGACCTAGGCACAGCACTCAGAATTTATGCTTCTGCTCATTGAAGGCATTAGGTTAGGTCTTCTCCAAGTTCTCTCTCCACTCTGAAAACACCATTTGCTGGAGATATTCAAGCAAAGCACTCCCAGCCATTTTGAGGGATCGTTGTAGGAGATGTTCTCTATGGGGAAAAGGGTTAGAAATGAGGAACATTGGTTTCATTTCTAACGTCATGGTCATGAAAGTAAGCTCCACATGTGTGGGTAGTGGCAACAAATGATGGCACAGCCAGCTATCAAATGTCTCCACAGAGGTACAACTGGGGTCCATATAGGGGCTCCTTTCTACAGGCTTTTGCATTAAACACATTCAATATTCTATGAGGAAAGCAATATCTCAACATATATACAGACCCAGCATTCTTGCATGAATCACAAGCCAGCCCTCTAGATATCTTATGCATCAGAGTGCTTGTGGCCTCTAGGTGATATGTATGGTTGTTCAAAGTCACAAATATTTCCATTTTTTTCTCTTCATTTTCAATTTAAGTTTCTTTCTAAGGAAGCTATAAACTATTCTGGTTGAAGTGTCTGCCTTTCATCAGTTCTCCCTTGAGATGAAAGAGCTGACATCTTGTAGCAAATATGACAATAGGTTTTGGGATACCTACTACCTTTCTTATTCCACAAGAGGTTTCCAAGAAGCAGCCCAGTGATATTCCACAAGACTCTTCTCCCAGTACTCAGGAGTCTCCCATGTGGTCTTAGTGTTGATGAAATGGCAATGTCTATACTTTCATTTCACCCATTCGTTCATTAAAAAAACAAATACTGAGCACTTACCATGCACTAGATACTTTTCTAGGAGCTTTAGAATCTTAGAATTGGGAGGGACCTCAGAGGTTGGTTTTCTATTCCAACCTGAGCAAGAATTTCCCTGGAATTTCCTTGATAGGCATCCATTTTAGATTCATTTAAATATCTGCAGCCTTAAGGATATTTTTAGGAAAGTGATCTAACCTGGCTCCTACCTAAAGCAGTAATTCTCCCTTTCCCCTACATCACACCCGATATTCACTTAGATTTTCCTAAATAGTTCCGGAACTCACTGTCTCCCAAGGTAGCACATTCTTTTGTTGGCTTTGTTCTTGTATTGGGAGTCCAGGCCTACCTTCTTGTAAGTCTCAATTCCTAGTCCTAGATCTGTCTTCTGTTGTAAATAATAATGATAATAATAACTAACAATAATAACTACAATAACAATATTCATATAGTATGTTAAAGTTTATTAAGTGCTTTACAAATATTTTGTCTTTTATTCTTACAACAAACCTGGAAGGAAGGTGCTATTTAGATAAGAAAACTGAGGTAGGCAGAGAATAAGGGACTTATTATGTAGGGTCCAACAGCTAGTAAATGTCTGAGGCAGGGTTTGAACTCATATCTTCCTGGATCTGGGTCCAGTGTTCTGGCACTGTATCACATAGCTTCCTAATGCATCAATTATTGCCCCTCTACATAACAGCCCTTCTGTCTTTTGAAATAATCAGTCATGTTCCTCTCCAGTCTCCTATTATTTGGGGATAAGCACTCCAAGTTCCTTCAATCATTGATCATATGATACTGTTTCCAGTCCCTTCATGATCCTTGTAGATCCACCAGGATATGTTCTAGCCTCTTAATTTCTCTCCTAAATGTGGTGTTCATAAAGGAATCAATCTTCTATATAATGTTTACCTATAAGTTAAGCAATGTCTTAAGATATTGCAAAAAACAAAACAAAAGAAAAAACAAACAGAAAATGCTAGGAGTAAAATGTATCTTTTGTAAGTTCCCGTTGATGGATAATTTTGTTACCCAGTAAGTAGAATTCTGAAGATTTTAGTCAAGAATACCTGAATACAAATGTTATTCCAAATATTTACAAGTTGCGTGACCATGGTCAAGTTTCTGGGCCTCAGTTTCCTCATCTGTAAGAGGGGGATAATATCTGTAGTACCTAGCTCACAGGGTTGCTACTTAGCTGATTTAAATGAGAATGTTTGTGATGTACAATCAGAAAGTTATTCACATATTTATAGTTGACCAAGTAAAGGCCCCAGGAACAGGTTTTGGGACAATTCATGAATAAAAGATTTTTTGGGTGGATTTGGAATGTCCTACCCAATATCTCGGGAAGACTGGAATTCTACCTTTGGGAAAAGTAGCAAGAAAGCAAAAGAGACTGGATGACCATTCCCTTGCTCCTTTATCTTCAGGACTAAATTTGGGCTATACTTCTGTCTAATGATTATCTATATAATTATTTGGGGTGAGGGCGATATAAGGTTAAAAGAAACTTTCCCTGGTCCTTCAGTAGGGCATTGAGGGAATAGGCCCACCCTAGACCAGGAGAGTAAGAGTTTAATTTTAGTCACTTTTAACCCCTTTCCCACCAAACACTTAACACACTCAAAACAATTACAAATTGTGGGCAAACATATTTATCAAAGCAAGCACTGAAAAGTCATCAGGAAAGCCATGCAGATTAATTTAGGTAATAGAACACAAAAGAATCATGGAGCTCTGTGATCTGGGAGCAAGATGAAATCTCAGTTGAACAAAGGAGACACTGATCTCAACAGACCAAGTTCCCTCAGGAGTCTCTGGAGAAACTGGGAATCAAAGGAACATGTTAAGGTGCTAAATCTTCCCCATATGCCAAAAGCTCTCAGGGCCTTTTTGTCCACTATTCAAAGTCTATGCTTTCACTTTTCTCCCCTCATTTTCTATTTTCTTTCAAATCTTTCAAGGTCAGTCTGGCTCTAATATTCCTTCACCTATCAGCAAGAAGGGGAGAAAGAAGCAAGCATTTATTAAGCACCTACTATGTGCCAGATACTGTATTCAACTTCATACGATCTTCACAACTTTGTGAAATGGGTGCTATTATTCCCATTTTGTAGGTGAGGAAACTGAGGCAGACGGAAGTTCAGTGACCTCCTTAGGTCATAGAGACAGCAAGTGTCCAAGGCCAGATTTTAACTTTGAACTTGACATCCAGCATTTTGTCTATTGCATTACTTTCCTAGCAGGAAAGAATAGTTATTAACAGGGACAGAAGGAACACAAACACCATGTGTTCAAAGCTACATAGTGACCAGATGGGCAAAGGAATCTCCCACTCAGAGGCTGGCAAAATTTACGGCTCTTCATTCAAACCTCTGAGACAAGAGAAAGAGGCAATTTGACCAGCTAGTGTTTTTTATATGTACACTTTGTTCTAGCTCAAAATTCAGTTGGGAGGCTTTTCTTCATCACACAGTAAATGGATAGGATACAATTACAGAATACCTACATGTGCCCTGAAGTGGAGAGTAAGCTCTTCTCCACTCCTATTCAATGTCTTCAAGAAATTTCTGAAGTGGACTCACCAAGCATTGACAATGGTTCACTGCACATATTTCTAAGATAGAGCTTTCATTGGCTATTACAACTTATTGTAATATTATAAACACCGCACACATACACCCACACCCACATCTACACATATATGAATGAACAAAAAATCATTTTAGCACTTACTGTGGAACAGTCACTATGCTAGGGGTGCAGATACAAAAGTGAAGAGACTGTGTGTCCTCAAAGAATCTATATTTTAATGGGAAAGATATGTAGTAGAACTCTGACCAGGGGGAGATTTTTGGACTTATAAATTCAGAGAGATGGTGAGTGAGATCATAGAGAAATAGCTAGCTATTCAGCTAGCTAGCTAGATGTAAATTTAAGACTATTAACATGTTTTACATTGGGGGGCGGCTAGGTGGCACAATGAATAGAGCACCAGTCCTAGAGTCAGGAGGACCTGAGCTCAAATATCGCCTCAGATAGTTAACACTTACTAGCTGTGTGACCTTGGGCAAATCACTTAACCCCAACTGCCCTGCCTTCCCCCTCCAGAAAAGCGAAAAAAAAAAAAAGTTTTACATTGGAGGAATTAAACACCTGACTTGCAACTCTCCCACACAGGGCCAAAACCACACTAAAATGTAATTGGGGGATATTTAAAAATAAATAAAAGCAAGGTATGATAGTTCAATCATTTTTCAGTTGTGTGACCTTATTAGAGGTTTTCTTTGCAAAGATATTGGAAGGGTTTGTTATGTGCTTCTCTGGTTCATTTTACAGATGAGGAAGTAAGGCAAACAGGGTTAAAGGAATTATCTAGGGTCACACAGCTAGTAAGTGGCTGAGGCCAGATTTCAACTCATGAAGACACTCCCAATTCTCTATCTACTGTGCTACCTAGCTGCCCTCAATACAACATAGATAAACTTAATGTGTGGTTTTCTGAAACAATATGCAGCCTGCAAGCATCCTGATGTATGG
Organism: Gymnobelideus leadbeateri; assembly: GCA_011680675.1. Lineage (NCBI taxonomy): Eukaryota > Metazoa > Chordata > Mammalia > Diprotodontia > Petauridae > Gymnobelideus > Gymnobelideus leadbeateri. The sequence continues at coordinate 61,626 of WOXC01008911.1, read as the reverse complement.
TTTAGTGACCCCCATTTTCAATTGAATTTCATGCCACTGCTTTACATACACTATGTGGTCTAGATCTGTTATTTTTTAAAATTTTAATTTAATGTCATATTTTTCCCCAATAACAAGTAAAAATAATCTTCAACGTTCAGTTTTAAGATTGTTCCAAATCTTCTCCCTCTCACCCTCCCTTCCCCACCTCATTGAAAAGGCAAGCAACTTGCCACAGGTTATACATGTATAATAATGCAAAACCAATTTCCATATTAGTCATGTGGTAAAAGAAAACAGAGGACAAAAACCAACAGCAAGAAAAGTTAAATATATATATATATGCATCAGTCTGTATTCAGACTCCATCAGTTCTTTCTCTGGGAATGGATAGCATTTTTCACGATAAATCCTTCAGTGCTGTCTTGGATCATTGTATTGCTGGGAATAGCCAAGTCATTCACAGTTGACCATTTTACAATATTGCTATTACTGTATGCAATGTTCTACTGGTTGTACTCATTTCACTTTGTATTAGTTCATGTAAGTCTCTCCACATTTTTCTGAGAGTGTCTAGCTTATCATTTCTTATATCACAATCATATACCACAAATTGTTCAACTGTTCCCCAATTAATGGCCATTCCCTCAATTTCTAACTCTTTACCATCAGAAAAAAAAAGCTGCTTTGGGGTGGCTAGGTGGTGCAGTGAGTAAGAGTTCCGGCCTCGGAGTTGGGATAACCCGGGATCTAATCTGGCCTCAGAAAATGAGCACCCACACATAAATAATGACTGACCGTGTAACCTTGAGCAAGTTACTTAACCCCCAATTGCTTTAAAAAAAAAGCTGCTTTCACTATTTGGATATAGTTCCAAGTTACACTATGTAATGGTTGAATCAATTTACAACTCTACCAACAGTACATTAGTGTCTCAGTTTTCCCACCTCTCCTCCAACATTTTTCATTCTCCTTTTCTGCCATACTAACCAATCTATAGGTGTGAGGTAGTACCCTGATATTGTTTTAATTTTCATTTCTCCATTCAATAGTGATTTAGAGCAATTTTTCATATGGCTATAGATAGCTTTTATTACTTCACCTGAAAACCGACTGTTCATTTGTCAGTTGGGTAATAGCTCTTATTTTTATAAATTTGACTCATTTCTCTATATATTTGAGAGATGAGACTTTTGTCAGAGAAACTTGCTTCAAAATTTTTTCACAGTTATGATTACTAACTGTATTCACCTCCATCCCCTTTCCCCTTGTTTATTCTATTCTCCCTCTCTCATTTCACCCTGTTCCTCCTTAAAAGTGTTTTGCTTCTGATAATTGTCTCACTCTGAATTTCACAGATTGAACAATAGGTCCCTGCCCAAGCACCACTTAATGGTTGTTTTTTGGACCCTCCTGACTCAGAGAGAATGTAAATAGTAACCATTTCTCTTTTGGCCAGTAACCTGGAGCGTCTTCCCCTCAGTTTGATTATTTTTCTCTTCCTCTTCCTCTTCCTCCTCATTCTTCTTCTTCCTCTTCTTCCTCTTCCCATAACTCGACTCATTTTTAAAGAGGTTTATTCACTGAATGGGCTTTGCCTCCCTCAAAATGAGAAACTGCAAAGATATTAGCTTTAAAAGGGCAAGGTCACCTACTGCATCCTGGGCCTTCTCCAGTCACCATGATCATTATCAGGCCACTGTACCCAGATAACTCTGGGGGAGAAAGTGAGGCTGGTGATTGCACAGCTTTCCTTCTCTCAAATCAAAGTCAACTGCAAATCATGTCATCATCTGCTTGATGTCATGGTCCTCTTCAAGAATGAAGGACAAACCACAACCCTCAATATACTCTTTCTTTGAGCATCCCTCATTCTCTTATCCCCTTCCATTCCTACTTTTCTGTAGGCTAAGCTAGATTTCGTGTGTGTGTGTGTGTGTGTGTGTGTGTGTGTGTGTGTGTTATTCCTTCTTTGAAACGATTCTGATGAGACTAGGGTTCAAGCATTCCCTGCTACCTGCCACCTCCCCCATTTTCCCCTCCACTGTAATAGCTCTTTCTTGGCTCTTTTATGTGACATAATTTGTCCCATTCTACCTCTCCTTTCCCTTTCTCCCAGTGCATTCCTCTTTCTCACCCTGTAATTTTATTTTTTAAGATATCATCCAATCACATTTAACTCATACCTGTACCCTCCGTCTAACTGCCCTAGAAATGAGGAAATTTTTATAAGTATCATTTTCCCATTAGGAATGTAAATAATTTAACCTTATTTAGTCATTTATTATTTCCCTTTCCTTTTTACCTTTTAATACTTCTCTTGATTCTTGTACTTAGAAGTCAAATTATCTCTTCAGCCCTGGCCTTTTTATCAAGAATGCTTGAAAGATCTATATTTCATTGAATGTCCATTTTTACCCTGAAGCATTATACTCAGTTTTGCTGGGTAGGGGATTCTTGGTTGTCCTCTAGAATATCATATTACTAGTCCTCTGATTCTTTAGTGTAGAAGTTGCTAAATCTTGTGTTATTCTGACTGTGACTCCATGATACTTGAATCATTTCCTTCTGGCTCCTTGCAATATTGTTCCCTTAAGTTTGGAGCTCTGGAATTTGGCTATAATATTTTGGGATCTCTTTCAGGAGATGATTGGTAGATTCTTTTTATTTCTCTTTTGCCCTGGTTCTAGAATATCAGGGCAGTTTTCCTTTATAATGTCCTGAAAGATGATGTCTGAGATTTTTTTTTTTGTTATCATGGCTTTCAGATAGTCAAATTATTTTATAGTGATCTCTCCTGTGTCTGTTTTCCATGTCAGTTGTTTTTCTAATATGACATTTTACATTGTCTTCTATTATTTTCATTCTTTTGGTTTTGTGTTGATGTGTCATAGAGTCACTAGCTTCCACTTACTAAATTCCATTTTAAGGCATTATTTTCTTCAATGAGGTTTCGTATCTCTTTTTAACATTTAGTTTTATTCTGGTTTTTAAGGTGTTATTTTCTTTAGTATTTTTTGTGCCTCCTTTATCAAGCTACTGACTCTTTTTTGATGATTTTCTTGCATCACTCTCATCCTTTTCCCAATATTTCCTCTACATCTCTTCATTTTTAAAATCCTTTTTGAACTCTTCCATGGTCTAAGACCATTTCATATTTTTCTTGGAGCCTTTGGATGTAGGAATTTTGATTTTTCTGTCTTCTTCTGAGTGTGTGTTTTGATCTTCCTTGTTACTATAGTAATTTTCTATGGTCAGAAATTTTTTTTTCTGTTTTTTGCTTATTTTTCTTTTTTTTTTTTTAAAGCAATTGGGGTTAAGTAACTTGCTCAAGGTTACACGGCTAGTCATTATTTATGCGTGGGTGCTCATTTTCTGAGGCCGTATCTGATCTCGGGTCATCCCAACTCCGAGGCCGGCGCTCTTACTCACTGCGCCACCTAGCCGCCCCTTTAGGGCAATTGGGGTTAAGTAACTTGCCCAAGGTTACACGGCTAGGTTTTTGTTTGTATGGATTAAGTATCGGAGGCCGGCTCCGAACTCAGGTCCTTCTGATTCCAGGGCCGGCGCTCTATTCACTGCACCACCTAGCCGCCCCTTTGCTTATTTTTCTAACCAATTTCTTGACTTTTAATTCTTTACTAAAGTGGGGTTCTGCTTCCAGGATGGTGGGCACACTGTTCCAAACTTCAGGGGTTTTGCTTAACTGTTTTCAGAGATACTTATAGGGACCTGTAAATTTTCAGCTTTTCCAGGATGGTATGATCTAAGGAGAAATGAGTTTACTACTCTTCTGGCTTGTACTCTGGTCTGTGAGTGACCACAAATTTTTTTTCTGTCCTGGAACTGTGATAAGGGTCCCTATTTAACTGCAGTCATAAGCTTTGATGTGCTAGTGATCCTTCTCACCCTGGGACTGCCACCCCGCACTGTGACCTGCATCTGAGCATGAACAAAGCAACAGAGTCCTGCCTCCAGTACCTGTAAAGAGACCCCCTGTAATACCTTTCTGACCAGTTGTTTGACCTCCTTATCATCTGTGGTCTGAGAACTCTGAAAGCAGCCACTGTCTTCACTGATCCAGTCATTCCCAAGGTTTGTTCCTCATGTGCTGGGGCCTGGTCTGTGCTGGCATGGCCTGCACTGAACTGTGCTCTCCTCTCACCCCACTGCAACATGTCTTTCCTGTCAAACTATTAAGTTGTCTTCGGTTGGAAAATTGTTTCACCCCATCCTTTTGTGTGTTCTTCCACTTGAGGATTTGCTTTAGGGCATTATTTAAAGGTCTTTGGAGGGCAGAACTGTGTTTTCATCGATGCAGGGAACTCCTTGGTAGTGAAACCCTCTCTACAAATGTAAGTCACCATCTGTTCTGCATCTTGCAGTTTTAGAGAGGGGTCACTGAGGAATTAAATTACTTGCCCACAGTTATACAGACACTAAGTGTCAGAGACTGGATTTGAACTCATGTCTTCACAACTTTGATACCTGTTCTCTATCATACCATACGACCTCTCAGCAGCATTCCAATTATTATAATTGGCATTGTTAAGTGTTGTAGACAAAATAGAAGTCTGGATGGAATTTTGAGAGCCAAAATTCTTTAGGAGATTATCACATAGTAGGGGAAGAAAGTGTTCAATTCAACAACAAAAATATTATTGAGTTTTTATTACTTATTCAGAACTAGATTGAAAATACTTGGAATATGGAATATCCAACAGAAATATGAAACTAACTTCTCAACCAAAGGAACTTATCATCTAACTAAGGAGGTGAAACATACTCATGGAACTCTACAAAACATTAATTAAAAACCTAAATGATTTCACAGGAGGAAGAGGAATTTGCTCAATCAATCAGCAAAACCTTAAATAGAATTTAAGCCTGATTTTGAAGATGGGTGGGATTTGGATAAGTGAGAAGCATAGGGGAAAAGTCATAAAATTTACCTTGCCATTAAAGCTTTTAAAGAACCTTAGAAGGGGCAGCTAGGTGGCACAGTGAGTAAGAGCTCTGGCCCTGGAGTCGGGAGGACCCAGGATTGGTTATGGCCTCAGAAATGAGCACCCACACATAAATAATGACTGGCCATGTAACCTTGAGCAAGTTACTTAACCCTAATTGCTTTAAATAAAAAAAGAACCTTAGAGATTATCCAGAGTGACCAACATACTTAGTTTAAAGATGAGGAAACCCAGGTTCAGAGAGGAAAAGTAATTTTTCAAAGATCACAACTGGTTAGAGGCAGAACTGGGATTTCAGTTCATGTTTCCTAACTCTGTCCAATGTACTATTCTCCAACCTGTGCTTTTTTATGGTTGTGGGCCAGTTGCTTGATTGCCTTGGAGCACAGAAATAAGCTATAATTTTCAACTTCAACTCACTTAATCTATTTTTAAAATGAACTTTATTTAATAATCTTCAACTCAAGTGATTTTAAAACAACAACTTTAACCTGCCCCCCAACAGCCTACAGAATCTATCAATAATGGAGTTTTAGAAACCTGTCACTGTGCTTCAATAACATCATCTTTAATATGGGGATGGAATAGAGATGTTGGAACTGAAAAAAATATCAATAAAATAACTTAAGAAAAAAATGAAATCAATGTAGGGCCTCAAGGGTGGACTTGGTATCCTTTGTGTTGTGAGGTGTGATTGTTTTGCTAGTATTGTTTAAGGCTAGCCCTGTACTCTATCCCATATTCCCAAGATAATGGGGCCCCCTTAGTGGCCCCTGGTTTTTTATATGGCCATGAGGTCTTAGAGGGAAATGAGGTCTTTTCTTTGTCTTGTCCATTTAAAGGCCAGGTAGCTGAGCACTGATGGAAATTTCCCTGATTATCAGACAAAGAGATGGTGACCCTGCTAGGGCCTTCCTGCAAAGGCAAATAGGAATTAAAGTCCAAGTACAAATAAGTCAATATCCAGAACCCTGCTGATAAGTCATGTAGCTGAAAAGGAGTTGCTGAGAGGCAGAAGGTGTTTGAAGTTCTGACTTCAGAAGGGCCACACTAGGCAAACAAAAGACATCAATGCAGATAGTTATTTCCATTTGCTACTCTCACGTCTTCTACAAGAGTGTGTTTTTATGCCCACCTGAATGAGAATGACTCCATTGTCCATAATTTTCTTTTCTTTTTTTTTTAAAGCAATTGGGGTTAAATAACTTGCTCAAGGTTACATGGCTAGTCATTATTTATGTGTGGGTGCTCATTTTCTGAGGCCGGATTTGATCCTGGGTCATCCTAACTCCGAGGCCAGTGCTCTTATCCACTGCGCTACCTAGCTGCCCCCCATAATTTTCTTAAGGTTCCTCAGCTACATTCCCCATTTCAATGGCCTAGTTCAGCTCATATCTAAGGGTATTTTGCCATTCTAAGAGCTACTAGCTACCATCTGCTCCAACGGTGCATCCTAGAGGTGAGTGCAGGAAGCTGTATAGATTTTAGGATGGCAGTTAGTCCCAGGGTATCAGGTCAAAGGTTTTTCCAAGAATCACAAATGAATAAAGTCCATGTGGCTGTAGTAGAGATATATCCAGAAAGCAAAATCTCAGGCTATAAACCAGTAAGCAAATAGTCTACAAAAATTTGAGGAAATATAAGTTAAGCAGTTATAGGTCAAAATCCAAGGAGGTAAGTAGATCAAAGTATCTCCACTGAGCAGCTGGGGAGAAAGAGGTTAAGCATAACATACCCTGCCCCAACTTTACAAAGTGGTACAATGGTTCTATTATCAGCAGCAAGGATACCAGTGGATTGGAAGCCAAAAAGGTGACCTGTAGTGTGTGTGTGTGTGTGTGTGTGTGTGTGTGTGTGTGTGTGTGTGTGTGTGTGCGTGTGATATTTTGAGGTCCTGGGAGCCCAGAAGTAGAAAGTATTGAGAGACTGAAGTGCTAGATGGTAGGAGATGGAAGAATTGGAATGTGGTCTGCTGTTCCAGTCATGGGCATGGCTGCAGCTTTTAGGAGACTCACTTTTGGCCAAGGCCTAAATCATGATGCACAAAGGGCTATGTCATTCTTCTCTCTGACTTCCAACATGTGTGTCATTAGTAAGTTGACATGAGTGTCATCAGCCAATGGGCCAAGGAGCTGAATAAATAACCCACTGTAATTCCTTCTACCTTTCTCTCCCACTTGAGAGACCTCATGTACACCTTTTTGGAAGGTTTGGTTTATCCCAGAGGGGCTACTTTCTCTTGTGAGCATATACTGGATGGATTGACACCATGTGTTTGGAGTGAGCTCTCTGGTCTATCCTTCCTCCCTTCCTTCCTTCTTTCCTTCCTTCCTTCCTTCCTTCCTTCCTTCCTTCCTTCCTTCCTTCCTTCCTTCCTTCCTTCGTTTCTTCATTTCTTTATTTATCTGTTTCTTTTTTGTCTACCGTTTCACTATAACTTCCATTGTGCCTTGGCTAGCTCTTCCTTTCCCAGCATCTCATACATCTCCCAGTGGGCATGGGTCTGGTACTGCAGTGCCAGGTGAGACAACTGGTTTCTTTGTTTTGGTTGAAAGATGCAGAAATACTAGGAGAATGGAGCCATACTGAGCCGAGGTTAATTGAAGACAGAGCTATTTGATGAGAATTCTTTCTGGAGCAGGCCATGACAGAGAATTTGCCAGAAGTATGTAATACTGAGAATTGAAGACCCTTTGCTATGAAACTAAAAAATCTCTATGTGGCAGTCATTAAGCAAGAATTCCAGGAGAATGAAAATGAAAAGTTCTGGAGGATCCTAGGCTCTGTCAGGACTTAAAAAATTTAAGTAGATTTATTTATTTTTAGTTTTCAACATTCACTTCCATAAGTTTTAAATTTTTCTCCCTCTCTCCTCTCCCTCTTGTCTATCCCCTTCCTCCCCTCCCCACCCAAGATGGCATGCAATCTGATATAGGCTCTATATATCCATTCCTATTATATTAAATATATTTTCACATTATTCATGTCTGACAGGACTTCTTCCAGTGAAACTGATAGTAGACTACTGAACCTGCCAGAGCAGCAAGCCTTCTTTGCCCCATCCATGTCTGTGTTGTAAACTTTGAATATGAAGACTTCAATTTCAAAGCAGAGACCTCATCTGTCCAAAGTCAAGAGAAGGAAACTAAAGGGACTCTTCAGCTGAACTGAGCTCACCTCCCAGTTCTTCAGCTGCTGAAGAGGACTCTGGAGAGGAGATTCTGTCAGAATTGTCTTGAAAGGACTTTCTGCAGTGAAAGCTCAGTGCCATGAACACTTTTATAGAGGTAAATTTATTTTATATCCAACTTATCATTAGGGTATGATTCTAATAATGGATTCATTGGGTCAAAGGCTATGGACAAGTTTGCAATTCTAATTTGTTATTTTCATATTGCTTTCCAAAAACACTGTAACAATTCACCACTCCACTAACTCAGAGATAGTGTTTTTATCCCTTTATGGTTACCTTATCAGTCCAATGTTTCCCTAATTTCCTGAGCTCTAATTTTGTGGGACAATGCCCTTTACTTACAGGCATGGTTGAAAAACAGAATTGAGATAGTAACCACCACATTCTGTCCCAAAGCAACTCTTGTTCTGGGATGGGCTTGCCTAAGTTAAAATGGCAAAAATGGGTTAGTAAATGGTGAGGCTCATTTTCAATAAAGGAGAGCTGTGATCACTCAGGAGCCTTCTTTATTAGATTTTTCCACTGAAGCAGTTGAAGAGAGCACAGGTCTTGGCCAATTTGCAATCTTGGGTTTTCTAGTTCCTGTGCTGACTGAAGAGCATCTCTCGTGATTTGTGTTCTAAATTGGAGATGGATTCTTTGGCTGAGAGTCACAAGTGGCATTGATTTTTTTTTTGTAGACAGCACATAGGATGATGTTCTGTAATCCAGCTATCTATTTTAGCATTCATGCAGAATGCAATCATAGTCTCCATTTACCTCATCCCAGAACATCTTAAAACCTGTTCAATATCACCTATATCTGAAACCTGAATGAATTAGTTTGAAATAGAACTTATCCAGAAATTTATTGTTGCTTAGAATCATAGAATCTCAAAGTTGGAAATGACCTCAGGGATCATCAAAACCTCCTCCCCTGTCATCCTCCACAACACACTCTGAGAACATTTTTTTCTACATCTAAAATCAGCAGCCACTCAGTTTCTGTTTGAAGACAGGGAGTCCATTTCTTGGCTCTGCAAACACAACTCTCCTGCCTTCTAAGGATAAACATCTCTCAAGGTTCTGTCCTGATCTCTGTTATCTTCTGTTGATAAACCTTCTCTTCGTCATCTCATTCAGTCCCATGGTTTCAATTGTCATCTCTTTGTAGAGGGCACACATTCTCTTCCCCACCCTTACTTTCTCTGGGTCCACCATTCATCTATATATGTATGCATATGTGTGTATCTATCTATCTATCTATCTATCTATCTATCTATCTATCTATCTATCTATCTCTAGCACTAACTTGCTCCTAACCCGAAATCCTGCTTTGTTGACAGCTTATGGAAGTCTCTACAATATGCTACATTGGCATCTCAAACTCAATATGCCCAGAACAGAACTCATTATCTTCCCTAAATTCACTGCTCCTCTAAATTTCCTGTAATATGAAGGTACTTCTCCCCAAGGGGTTTTCCCGAAAGTTAGCTCAGTTTCAAGGTACCTTGTAGGTTAACTCAAAACCATAATTTACAATCCCAATCCTACTTCTTGCCCCTTATTCCAGCTGCAATACACTTATTTTAGAAAGTCATTAAAGGAAGTGTTTGTCTAAAACCAAAAACATTTAGACAACACAGAAAACTAAATTACAACAAAGATTCTTCACCTTCCCTATGTACAGAATAATATTCTCCCAAAGGTTGCTCCACAACCAATGGGGGAGAGGACACAAACAGGACACATATGTGCTCTGGGAATCAAGACCATTTTCAGTCCTTCAGTGGTGTCTATGTTGAAGCTCTTCTCTGCCTCCAATATTGCTACTTACTATCCCAAAAGAATCACGAATGGTTTCTGGTGATGTCATTCAGTTACAAACTTCTTTTTAGATTGGAGGCATACTATACCTCTGGGGTATCAAACTGAAAAAAATGGGGCTGCTAAATCATATATAATGATCTCTAACAGTACATACCTACTTAGAAAACTACAAAATAATATTATCTATGGCCTATTGCAAGCAGTTAAGTGGTGCAGTGGATAGAACACTGGACCGGGAATCAGGAAGACCTGAGTTCAAATCTAGCCTCAGAGACTTACTAGCTGTGTGATCCTGGGCAACATCACTTTCCTGTTTATCTTAGATTCCTCACCTATAAAATAAGCTGCAGAAGGAAATAACAAACCACTCTTGTATCTTTGCCAAGAAAACCCCAAATGGAGTCACAGATTCTGACATGACTGAACAACAACATAGTCTACTGTATTTTTCTTTATTTTGTTACGTATTTCCCAATTACATTTTTATCTGGTTTGGGCTGCACTCAGAAGTGTTGCAACCTTATAGCACAAAGAACATTAGAATTGAAGTCAGGGGAAGGTTTGGCTTTGAATCCCTTTGAAAACATTTACTAATTGTGTGACCCTAAGCAAAACACAACCTCTGTGGACCTCAGTTTCCTCATCAGTAAAATGAGAGTATTAGAACTGATGACCTTTGATCTACCTTCTGTTTCTAAATATATGATCTTATAATTTCTGCTTAGCTGAGGTCCTGTGCTGAGTTGTGCCTTGCTAGCCTCCTGGTCTTTGGCTTTTAATTTGTCTCCCTCCTGATCCCATTCCCCTCATACACTTTTAAGGATGGGGTGAGGGGAGTGTATTTAGCTCTTATTGCTTATAGCCCCAGAAGCAATTTCACACTTTTGTTATAGATCCTAGCTAGCGATATCCAAACAGGTACCTGATAAAATTCTTCACTGTTTAAACTGTCTTTTTAAAGCAATTTTTTTTCTTGTTGCCACTGAGACAATCTCAATCTAAATTCTTAACTGAACTATAGTCCAAAAATTCTTTTTAAATTCTCGTGAACCTCTTGTTTGAGAGTCTTGGTCCCTAAAAATCACCCCAGGGTCTTCATTTAGGAAAATTTCAAAGGAACTAGATGTAGTTTTGGTGAGCAAGTTTCTTTCAGTCTTCATCAAGCCTCTGATTCCTGCAAATTACATCAAGAGAAAGACTGAAAATACCTAGGTAGTGGAGCTGACAAGCTTTGCCCCATTTCCTACCAATAACTAACTTCTTCTATATTCTTCATCTCTCCTGAGAGCACTGCCATATTTTAGAGATGATTGTTCCCTTTCTTTCAACCGCATAATCAATTAGTTGTTGTCTTATAGATTCTATTGGCATAGCATCTATCTCATCTGTCCCCTTCTTGCCTCCATTGCTTTTTACAGGAAATATTGTAGTACCCTTCTAATTGGTTGTTCTGTTTCTTATCTCTTTTATTTCCAACCCATTCATCTACATAGCCAATAAAGTAATCTTCCTAAAACACAAATCTGATCATGTCACTCCTCTGTTTAAAACTTTTCAGTGGCTCCCTATTTCTTCTGGGATAAACATAAACTCAATCTGACATTTAAAATCCTCTGAAACATGACTACAATCTACCATTCCAGCTTTACTTCATATTAATTTCCTTCATGTACTCTATTTCCTAGCAAAACTGAATTACTAAATATTCCCCTACTTGACATTCAATTTTGTTGTTGTTCAGTCATTTCCAACTCTTTGTGACCCTATTTGGGGTTTTCTCGGTAATGATACATGAGTGATTTGCCACTTTCTTCTCCAGCTCATCTTATAGATGAGGAAACTGAGGCAGGCAGAGATTAAATGACTTGCCCAGGGTCACACAGCTTTTAAATGTCTGAAGCTGGATTTGAATTCAAGTCTTCGCAACTCCAAGACTATTGTTCTATTTACTATGCCACCTAATTCCCCTTGGCATTTCATATCCCACTGTAATATCTTAGTACAAACTACTCCTTGCCTAAACTACACTTCTTCCTTCTTATTTCTCGGAATCCTTCTCTTCATTCATGGCTCAGCTCAGATGCCATTTCCCATGGGAAACTTTTTCTGATCCCACAATAGTCACTGACCTTCCTCCACACTCTCAAATTACCTTTACTTACCTCTGCACAAGTTATATTTACTAGAAGAACATAAGTTTCTTGAGATCAGGAATTATTTCATTTTTGTGTTCATATTAAAGCTCTTACCAAAGTACCTTGAATACAGTAAGTATTTAATGAATGTTTATTTGTTATTGTTGGTTACACTTACAGGCTGTTTGGATTCTGGCAAGTGGGTTCATCTCTATGGGTTTCCCTTTCCTTAAGGTTTAAAATGACTGGATTAGCCTCTATCACCTCTAATGTCCCTTCCAACTCTAAAATCAATGAGTTGTAAATTAGTCCATTTTGCTTTTAGATAACAGTAATTGTTAGTTTCTCCTCACAATCAGGCAAATCTGCTTTTTTATAGCTTCTACCAACTGGTCCCATTATGTCCCTCTGGAACCAAGGAGAACAGGTCAGCTCTCTCTTCCACCAGATAGTAAATCAGACACATTAAGATAACTATCTCATCCTTTTTAAAGTCTACTCTGTTCTAGACATCTCTCATCACTTTACCTTTAATTCTCTTAGCACATGGCTTGGCAATAGGAATTCAGATTTCAAAACATACAAGTCAGATACAGTTGGGCTGGAAGGCCTCAATTCTAAATTTCTAATTCTTCAAGAATCAAAGGACAAGATGTTCTAGTGGAAAGTTTTCTATTTGGAGACACAAGATCTGGATTCAAAATTCTTTGCCATTTAATAGCCACATGGCCTTGAACAAATCATTCCCTCCCCCCACCCCCACCTCATTTCCCTTATTTATAAAATGTGAGGATTGGAATGGATGATCTCTAATGCTCTTTCTTTCTTTCTTTCTTTTTCTTTTCTTTTTGGAGAGCAATTGGGGTTAAGTCACTTGCCCAAGGTCACATGGCTAGTTTTTGTGTTAAGTGTCTGAGGCCAGATTTGAACTCAGGTCCTCCTGACTCCAGGGCCGGTGCTCTATTCACTGTGCCACCTAGCCACCCCTCTAATTCTCTTTCCACCCTTAGAGCTACCATCCTACAATATACTTTATCAAGGTATGCAGCTCCCTCATTTTGCAGGGAAGAAAACTGAGACTCAACACACACACACACACACACACACACACACACACACACACCCCTCTATATCATTTTTTTGTCTATGTGTATGGTAGTGACATGCAAAAAAATGATGTATTTATAAATAAATTTTCAGAATTGATTATGATTTATTTTTTCTTTATACATTGAACTTTCCTGGAGTTAGCCTTTCTCACGGCAGTCTTCAGTCATCATTCAGGGAAGACACAGATCAATCAATCAAAAATATTTATTACTACCACTAGCAGTAATAATAAATAACTCACATTTATGCAGGATCTTGGAATTTTAGTGCTAGAAGGGGTGTCAGAAGTCATTTAGTCCAACCTGTACTTGGAGTATAAATCCTTTAAGCACTTTACAGTGGTAAAGCATTATACAGGGGAGGGAAGACGTGGCAGGCAGGTGGGAGACAAAGGTTCTAGTTTGAGATTCCTATACTACCTCACTGCATGCCTCTGAAGTCAGTAACTTTCTAACTCTGGGAATTTTTTTCATCTATAAAATAAGATTGAACCCTAATTTCTTATGATTCTGATGTTCTTTCATAAATTAATAATAAGTAGATAGCATTTATATAGCACTTTAAGGTTTATGAAGTATTACTTTTTCTCATTTGAGAGCAACATAGATAAAGCATTTACTAATCTAAGTTGCTCAGTGGATAGAATGCAAGGCCTAGAGGCAGAAAGGCTGATTCTCCTAGTTCAAATCTGGCCTCAGATATTTATATTTGTGTGACCCCAGGCAAGTCACTTAACTCTGTTTGCCTCAGTTCTTCATCTATAAAATGAGCCTGAGAAGAAAATGGCAAACCATGCCAATATCTTTACTAAGAAAGCCCCCAGGAGCAGCTAGGTGGCTGAGTGAGTAAAAGTGCTGGCCCCAGAGTTGGGAGGAACAGGATTAGTTCTGGCCTCAGAAAATTAGCACCCACACATAAATAAATAACTAGCCATGTAACCTTGAGTAAGTTACTTAACTTCAATTGCTTTAAAAAAAACAAAAAACCCAAAGGTGTCACAGAGTCAAACCAATTGAAACAACTCAACAACACATAACTAAGGTCCTTCTCAACACAGAGATTTCATGTTTCTAGTATCTCTCCCTCCACTGAGCTCTGTAACATTCATTACTGTATTTAACACTTTTAAAACCATGTATAAGAGTATTTCAAATCTTTTCAAGTGTATGTGTCTAGACTATAAGCCCATTGAGGGCAAAGGCCATATCATATCAGTCTACAATCTCCCTTGTATCTAGAAAGGTGTCTTCCACATTGTAGGTGTTGGTATCATGGAACTAGTACTAGCTTAGAAATGGAAGACATGGGGGTGGAGTCATGATCATTGAGAAAAACCAGGGACTTGCTTGAGCTCTCCCCCAAGCCCGTCCAAATACCTATAAAAACACAATTCTAAACAAATTCTAGAGCTACAAATCTCACAAAATGAGAGAGTGAAAGAAATCTCCAACCTAAGACTACCTGGAAGGTTGACAGTGAGGGTTTATTGCACTGGACTGAGCAGAGCACAGGCTGGCATGGGCCATGCTGGCACAGACAGGGCTGGAGCAGGCCTCAGGGACTGAATCACTGGCAACTGTGGTAGTTTCAAGACTTCTTAACCCACAAATGCCAAAGACAGCATAGAAAATCAGTGGGAAAACTATGTGGGACATGGGCGAAAGAGGAGTCTGGTCTGGCCCCAGACCTGGGGTGGCAAAGGTGGTGGCTGATACAGCAACAGCAGCGGTGGTGGCTGCTTTCCGAGATCTGGGCCAACCAGTGGGGAGTTGAGGGCTGATCAGAAGGGGATTGCAGGGATCTCTTTTTTGGCTTTGAGTCAGGATACTCTTGCTTTGCCCTGCTTGGATCTGGGTCACAATCCTGGTCCTGGAGTGAGGAGGAGTGCTGTCATGGAGCTTGTGGCAGTGGTAAAGAAATCCTCCTGACAGTTCCAAGGTGGAAAACAGTGCTTGGGGTCACTCACAGACCTGAGAGCAGACCAGAAGAAGAGTAAACACCTCTCCTTTGAACATACTAACTTGGAAGAGCTGAAAATTTACAGGTCCCTAGAATTATCTCTGAAAATAACTGTACAAAACCCCTGAAACCTGAGGTAGTACATCCACTCCCAACCCCAGCCCTGCTGGAAACAGAATCCTACCTTGATAAAGAGTTAGAAAGTCAAGTTTATGGCTAGGAAGGTGAGCAACCAGTATAACTCAGACTATAGAATCTTACTTCGGGGACAAAGAAGATCAAAACATACAACCAGAAGAAGACAACAAAGTCAAAACTCCTACATCAAAAGCCACCAAGAAAAATATGAATTGTTTGCAGGCCATGAAAGAACTCAAAAGGGTTTTTGAAAATCAAATAAGAGAAGTAGAGGAAAAATTGAGAAGAGAAATGATAGTGATGCAAGAAAATCATGAAAAACAAGTCAACTGCTTGCTAAAGGAGACCCTTGCCAAAATACTAAAGAAAATAACTCCTTAAAAATAGACTAATAATATTTCAGGGGGAAAATGGATATTAAATGAATCAGAAGACTTTTGAGCATTCTTGATGAAGAGACCAGAGCTGAATAAAAAATTTAACTTTCAAATATAAGAATCAAAAGATGAATGTAAAGGTAAACGGGAAAGAGAAATCATAAAGGATTTATTAAAATTGAACTGTTTACAGTCCTACATGGAAAGACGATATTTGTAAATCATAAGGCCTTTCTCAGTATTAGGGTAGCAGAGGGGAGAAAATTTGGAACTCAAAATCTTGTGGAAATGATTTAGTTGAAAACTAAAAATAAACTAATTAATATTAAAAAAAAGAAATGGAAGAACTAGGTTCTAGTCAATAATTTTGACTTTCCCTATGGAACTGATCCTCATGCATCTATCCTAATTTCCTTTTTCTTTAAATGCCAAATGTACCTCTTTTACCCCATGTGGGACACTTGGAAAGCATATTAGAACATATACTGGCTCAAGTACCATCATTCCCTCAGACATACTTAGGGTCACACAGCTAGTAAATGTCAGAGGCCAGATTTGAACTCAGGAAGATGAGTCTTCCTGATTCCAGGTCCAAAACTCTATCTACTGTGCTATCTAACTTAGCAAATATTTTACCTGTGTCACTCTTAAACAAGAAAACATATCTACAGCCCTTCACATAAGTTAAAGTGCTGTATAAATGCTATTTATCTATTATTTATTTATGAAAGAATATTAGAATCATGAGAAATTAGATATCAATTTCCCTTTATGATGATGAGAAAAATGCCCAAAGAAAGGCAGTTACTTACTTCAAAGGCACACAGTAAAATTCCTGGCTCCAGGCCTAACACTATCCACTGTACCACCTAGCTTTTTAGATGTCATAGGATTATAGAATTGAGGTCAGGAAGGGGCCTTAGAGACAACCTGGTCCATCTTTATCATTTTATATATCAGAGTTCCAGTCAGCTTGTCCACTAACTATCTGTGCGGCCTTGGACAAATAATGTAAACACTTTGAACTACAGTTTAGTAGTAACCACAAATCTGTGGCTGGAGTTGAGAATTAATCTCATGAGTCCTAACTGGCTGAAGAGAGAACAGCAGGAAATTCAAATGTCTAGAAGGACTCTGTCCATGTGGGGAAGGGTCAGGGAGGTGAAATATAGGAGACTGTATGGAATAATGGAAAGAACACAGTGATACTGAAGAACCAGTCTGACCATGTCATCCCCTTTCAAAAAGCTTCAGTGGCTCCCTGTCACCTCCAAGATCAGATATAATGTCCTTTGTTTAACACTGAAAGTCCCTCATGACATGTTCAAACCTACACTTTCAACTTTATTATACATTAGACTCCTCCACATATCCTGGTCCAGTCCAGTAGGCCTTCCTTCTGTTTCTCACATATAAACACTGTGCATTGGCTATCTTCTGTGTCTAGAAGCTGCTGCTTCCACATTTCCCACTTCTTGGGATCCATAGATTCTTTCCAGATCTTAGAATCCTTCCACAGACAGCCTTCTCTGGTCCCCCAGATTCTAATAGCTTCCCCACCAAAGTTATGTTGCATGTATTTTGGCAGCTAGGTGGTGCAGTAGATAGAGTGCTTGGCCTAGAGTCAGGAAAATCTGAATCCAGCCTCAGACCCTTAATAACTGTGTGATCCTGGCCATGTCATTTAACTTCTGTTTACCTCAGTTCCCTAATCTGTAAAATGGGGATAATAATAGCACTTATCTCCCAGAATTATTGTGAGGATCAAATGAGATAATAATTGTGCTTAATACAGTGCCTGGCATGTAATAAATGCTATATAAACATCAACTATTTTTGTTGTTGGTCAGTCATGTCCGACTCTTTGCGACCCCATTTGGGGTTGTCTTGGCAAAGATACTGGAGTGGTTTGCCATTTCATTCTCCAGGTTATTTTACAGATGAGGAAACTGAGGCAAACAGGGCTAAGTGACTTGGCCAGGGTCCCACAGTTATACATGTCTGAGGCTGGATTTGAACTCAGGTCTTCCTAACTCTAGGGCCAGTGCTCTATTCACTGCGCCACATAGCTGCCCCCCCCCACTTTTGTGTTTGGGTTTTTTTAAGGTCCTTTCTGGCTCTCTCTATGTGATCCTAGGATCTTATGAATACTGCCCAGCATCTCTTAGTGGAGACTTGTATAAGATCTAAACAGATGGCTGCCCTTCCCCCAGTCTGATGTTCCCCTTATTTTCAGATGAACTAAACCAACGGTGCATTGGGAAAGAAAATGTTCACTGGCTCACAACTGTCCAACCTTTAGTTAATTGAACAAGTTTATACTATTGTCAGAAATGATGGCAAAAGGAGGTGGAAGGAAATAAAGTACCAATAAAGATCCTGAGTTAACAACCAGCACCTGATGTGTGTAACTAATGAGTTTCTTTTTAAAAAGAGGGACAAATATGTACTTTAAAGGAAGCTCCTGAAAAAATCATTAATCCAGTGAAGGTTAAGAAGAAAAGCTCGAGATGTTTTGGGAGTCTTCTAAGTGACAAAGAGACTATGATGTCTGCCTGGAAATCATCGTCACATCATTGGTAGATTGTAATATATCACAGATTATGAGAACTGTTAGGGACTGGAGAGGCACCAAATAGTCTAATCTCTCTATTTTAAAAATGGATCAAGATGAGAGGAATGACTTATTTTACCAAGGTCACAGTCAGTTAGTGGTAGAGACAAAACAGAACCAAAGTTTCCTGACTACCACCTATACTGAATAGGTATTTCGCATGAATGATTATGTTAACCACTCTGAATTTCTGATAAGATGCTATCAACTGAAGTCAATGCAGTAATATCAGTTTCAGGTGGGGTGAATTTTAATATGCAAGGTCGGAAGACATCTGAACACAGCTGATTACAGAGAAGACAGACATTCCACTCAATAATAACATTTTAGAATGTGTTCTCTAATAGTTTTCTTCAGTGCATATGGTGTAGATTTTTTCATTATATGCAGTATTGCCTAGATCTAATGGGCTGACCCACATCCTGTCCTTGCTGAGTCACAAGAAACTGTGGAACTACGCTATCATTCCAGGAAATGGGGACCAAACTTATATTCCAGCCAACAGTTTTTAGAATATATGTTTATAAGTTCTCCTAACTATTGGTCAGGAATGTAAAAAATTATTGCTGTATGCACTATATTGTAATCCTGTCAAGTTATATGTCTATGTAGGAATGAGGCAATTTTAGCTTTGTATATTTTCTGTTGGAGATTTAATTCAATTAAACAATAACTTCTTAGGCACCTGTGCTGGGCTCAGGGGATTAAAGATCAAAAATAAGAAAATCCCTGTCCTCAAGGAGTTTACATTTTACTGAGGTCAAGAAATTAAACCGGAGAATCAAATTAGAATAAAGATCTAGGGTTGTATCTTAGCTCAACCACTATCTTCTCCTTAGGTCACCTTGGGTAAATCACATCCCTTCAATAAGCCTCACTTTATTCCTCTGTAAAATGATGAGCTTAAACCATATAATCCCCGAGTTCCTTTCATGCTCTGACATTCTGTGATTCAATATAGGAATGTAGCCTGAAGCAGTCACAGTGGGATTTTCAATCAGGTCACATATAATGCCTCTCAAGGCTGATATGTAGATGAGAAAGGGACTAGTGTGTATTTGAGATTGACAGGTGTCTATTTCAATCTAAAATGTGAGAGAGACAATAAGCATAGAAGAAAACCTACAGACTTGATATGAACATGATGATAGCTTAGGGAATCAACAATGATGAAAGGTAGCATAGTCCAAAGTTCAAAGCCCGAGACTCACCAGCTGTAAAAAGATACCAGATCAAGGAAATAAGCAGGAAAATACAGTGTGATACTAGGAGCAGCGAGTCCCAAAACAACAGAACAGAAGCCAGTCAGAAAAATGAAAGAGAGAGAGAGAGAGAGAGAGAGAGAGAGAGAGAGAGAGAGAGAGAGAGAGAGAAACAAGAACAGTATGCTTCTTTCCATAATGGAAAAAATGCTGTATCCAGAGTGAGAATTCCATATTCCAACCCCAGCTATTTCATAGTTTTATAATCTTAGGCAAGATTTAGGCTCTCAGGTACTAATGCACTATTAGTGCATATTAGAGTTATGAACTGACCCAACAGTTCTGGAGAGCAATTGGGAACTATACCAAAGATGAAATCAAACTGTGCCTACCATTTCATCTAGCATTACCACTACTAGGTCTGTATCCTAAAGAGATGAAAGAAAGAAACAAACCAGCAGGTAAGAGGACCTACTTGTACAAAAATATTTGTTGCAGCTCTTTTTATGGTGGCAAAGAATTAGAAATTGAGAGAATGCCCTTCAATTGGGGAATGACTAAACAAATTGTGCCATATGAATCCAATTGAATACAATTTTGCTATAAGAAATGATGAACAGGTAGATTTCAGAAAAGCCTGGAAAGGCATGAGCTAATGTGAAGTGAAGTGAGCAGAACCAGAAGAACATTATACACAGTAACAACAACATTGTACAATGATTGACTATGAATAACTTAATTCTTCTCAGCAATACAATGATTCAAGACAATTCTAAAGGACTCATGGGGAAAAATGCTATCCACATCCAAAGAAAGAGCTGGTGGAGTCAGAATGCAGATTGAAGCATACTATTTTCACTTTATTTTTTTGTGTGTTTATTTTTCTTTTGATCTGTGTCTTCTTTTACAATGTCACTAATATGAAGTATTTGTACGTGTATTACATATATAATCTATATCAAATTGTTTGGGGAGAGGAGAAGAGAGGGAGAAAATTTGGAATACAACATTTAAAAATGAATGCTAAAATTATATTTATATGTATTTGGGAAAAAATCAAATACTATTAAAAAGAGATATCCCTTCAAGTCTTAGTTCACACATGTAAAATGTTAAACATAGGATAGATAATTTCTTAAATGTCTTCCTGATATTCCTGACACATGCCATTCTGATTTGGCTAGCTTCCATACCTAGAATTTGCTCCCTCTACATTCTAGGGTCATTTTATGGTTAGTGTCCCTAACTCCTTTCTTCATCTAGAAGCAAAGAAGTTGTGGATTCATATGTGAATGTAATTCATTTGTGAGAAATTCGGGGCTGATTGCTTTTTTTTTTTTTATCCCAGGTCTCTGCCATAGGGTCTAGCTAGCACATAGCAGACACCTAGTACATAATTGTTGATTACTGTAAAACTCAGAAGGGAACGTCATATTGAACTATCCCATAGATATTAATTAGGTACTTCTGTGTGCCAAGCCCTGGGCTAGGTACTGGGAATACAAAGAAAGATAAGACATAGACTCTACTCTCAGGAAATTTATAATCTAATGGGGGAGGGTTTGTGTGAGGTGGAAGATATTCACACGAATAACCATAGTAAACAAAAGGGAGTGAGATAAGTGTGATGAAGAGGTATAGAAAAACTACTAGAGGGAAATGCAAGGAGGGGAAGATCACTTTCAGCTGGGGAGGGGGAGGAAGGAGTGTTGGAAAAGTCTCCATCAATGAATTAGCACTTGAGCTGGTCCTCAGAAGTATAGAGTTCTTGATCACCTGGGTGGGGATGACTTCCAGGGAGGGAGTCAAATAAGACACCTGGGACTTGGATCAATTTACTCATGAATAGAGAATGAATGGAGATCAGCATTGTCTTGGAGACACAAACCAGAAGACCCTGAAAATCATGACCTAAGCTTGACCAAAAGCCCCGCAAGTGAGTTCTGAATAGAATACATTTCATTCCTACCTGGGTTCCAGTTTCTTCATGGACTGCATGACAGGGAAGGCCAGAAGGGTCAAAATTTGAAAACCATACCAGACTGAAAGATTGTACCTGGGGAGCCAGTCCTATGTCTGGGGGACATGTGCTTATGGTGATCCTTTGGGTGAAGGTGAGAGTTCAGCAGCCTGTCAGATAGTAGGACATGAGGAAGGAGGTTCCAATTCTAACCAGGCAGATTAAGGACTGGCATCTGGAAATATTCTTATGATATGGAAATCCAGGCTGTGCCCATGGATCAGAAGTTATGTTAGACAAAACATGATCATTCAGCCATTCAGCATTTATTAAATGTCTCCTTTGTGAAAGGCACTATTCTGGGCACTGGGAGCAGTAAGCACTGCTTGTTCTATGATGGTGTATACCTTGTAAGAGGGACTAGCAGCCAGGTCCCAAACTTCATTCCATCATTTCCTCTACCCCTCACTACAAGCCTGGCAATGCAAGTGAAGGAGTGCCAATATAAGCCCCATGGACCAACTCTCAGACCACTCCCAGAATTCACTGCTCCATTTGCATAACACACAGTGCATGATTGTCTTCCCTAATTCCCTGCTGTGGGCTCTCAAATAGAAAGGCAACTATCTGAAGTCAGAGGATCTGAGTTCAGATCCTGCCTCTGATAATAATTACCTGTGTGATGGTGGGCAGTCACTTTAATTCTTTGGGATTCAGTTTTCTCATCTACCAAATAAGAGGATTACAACTAGATGACCTTGAATGTCCCTTCCATCTCTTCATCTGAGATTCTAAATGTTCGCTGGATTAGAGATCTTATTTTGTTGATTGCTTGTACCCAACTCTTTAAGATGCCCTTTGGGGCTTTCTTGGCAAAGATCCTGGGTTGGTTTATCATTTCCTGCTACAGCTCATTTTACAGATGAGGAAAGTGAGGTAAACAGTGACTTGCCCAGGGTTTCACAACTAAGTGTCTGAGGTTGAATTTGAACTCAGCTCCTCCTTACTCCAAGGCCAGCACTCTTTCCACTGTGCTACCTAGCTGGCCCTGGGCTGGATATCACTGTATGTAATTCTATAATCCTATGATTCTCACAATCTCTTGAACACTGTTAACACAACTACTGTGTGTCCTCCCATATTCCCATATTCCCACGACCTTAGGAGCCTTCTATTACCCTCATTACTACATACACCAGCATTATACTTCCTGACACCTCTGAATGCCTCCTACTACACTTATAATTGCAACCACTCAATCCCCTTGCCAGTCTCTTCCCCCAAAATGACAAATGAAGGGAAGGAACTTGTCCCTTACAAGGGGTGACACTTGCTTTTTCTTTTGTCACTTTTCATCTGGGCAACATCTCTGGATCTTCATAGTTTAAGCCTGGCATGAGAGTAAAAGCATCAGTGGATTCCTATGGTCTGGGCACAGAAGCAGCAGCATGTTCTAATAAAAGTGCTCACCACTGTGAGAGTCACAAGACTTTGGACTCCCAAGTGCCCCCTCTACTACCTAGTATCCAAGTGACCTTGGGAAAATCATGAAACTTTTGGGGTCTCAGTTAACCCATCTGTACAAAATGCTGTCTGTGCAAGTGCTGGGCAAATCTATACGAGACATTTTTTTTCGGGGGGGGTGGGGCTGCAATTTCCTTAGGAAAAAAAAAAGGATTCAGGAGCAGCTGACTCCTTCCCATGTCCTACCTAGCTTCTATCTGTCATCCTTATTTTCTCTAGGTTCCCTACTCTTCCTACCTAGAGGAAGAGGATCCTGCAATATTCACTATGATAAATGAATAATTCAATGTCCTCTGGGGCTCTAAACATTATACATTCCTTCATGGCCCCTCCTGCCTTGTCATCTCCATGTTATTTCCTGGCAACTTCTTCCCCAGGGCAGAGAGACAAATTGCTTTGGAAGAAAATATTCATAACAAATCCAAGATGGGTGAAGTCAACATGGTCTATCTTTGGTCTCTTCTCAGGATTCTGATCCAGTGTTCAGGAAAAAATAAAGAAATTAACAGGAGCTATATAGCTAATGGATTGGAGATGGTATCTTGCTCAAACTATGACCTGGGCCTTAGTTTGCTTGTCTTTGATATGGGAATTTTGTGAGAACTTGGGTCTCCTGACTCCTAGGCCAAGTCAGTGCACTTGTCAATTCAGCTTGCTGCCACCCTTATTATCCTCACAACAATGGCAAACTGAGGTCCAAAGAGATGAATGGATTTAGCATAATTGGCTTTAGAGCTGGGAAGGAGTTTAGGGATTATCTGACCCAGTGGTTCAATGCAGCAGTTTGAGAATCTTTGGCAGCTTTACAACGATGATTCAAGGGAGCAAGGTTGGCACCTAGGTGATGCGGTGCATAGAGCATTGGGCCCAGAGTCAGGAAAACCTGAATTCAAATCCAGCCTCAGACACTTACTTTCACAGAAAGTAAGGGCAATGACTTAATTTTGGTTGACCTCTGTTTCCTCAACTGCAAAATGTGGATCATAATAGCACCTAGCACTCAAAGATGTGAGGACCAAATGAAATCATATTCATTGTAAAATGTCTAGCACAGTACCTGGCACAGAGGAGAGCCTTTCCATTGCCCTTCCCATTCTTAAGGGATTCAAGCCAAAAATTCTTTAATGCCACCTCAAGTTGCTTATGAATATTGTAAGTACCATGATAAATTACCCATGGGGTTTAAATCACTCTTTTTTTGGTGCTGAGAAGGGTTTAAGGAATAAAAATCATTTGAAACTAATCTCATTTTAGAGGTGGGAAAACTGCAGTCCATATAGGCTAAGTGACAATTGATATCATACAATTAATAAATACCAGGGTCAGGATTCAAACCAGGTCTTCTGATTCCAAATCCAATGTTCTTTCCATTACACTGTGCTACTTCTTCCAAGGTCAGCTGGAATTAAGAATATTTTCTCCTCTCCACCTCCCTTCCATAAATACTTCCCCTCCTTCCCTCATGCCCATCCTAAGCTGTAGCATCTGGGCTAGCCTCAGTGGCTAGGGAGAGAGAAGAATAAAGGGAAGGAGGGAAAGATAGAGGTGTCATAGGATTATAGATTTAAAGCTGGAAGTCACCTTATAGTCTCTCAAATTCACTCTCCCCCATTTTATAGATGATGAAACTGAGGGCTGAAGAGAAATAGAGACTTATCTCAGGTCATAGAGGTAGTAAGTGACAAGACTGATTTGGACTTATTTTCATTTATTCCATATCTAGTTGGAACTTGGGAGGGAGTAGAGAGAAGAGGAGAGGAGAGGAGAGGAGAGGAGAGGAGAGGAGAGGAGAGGAGAGGAGGGGAGAGGAGAGAAGGGGAGAGGAGGGGAGAGGAGAGGAGAAGAGGAGAGGATAGCGGGATGGAGACAGGAAAGGGGAAGGGGAAGGGGGGGGCAGAGAGAGAGAGAGAAAGAGAGAGAGAGAGAGAGAGAGAGAGAGAGAGAGAGAGAGAGAGAGAGAGAGAGAGAGAGAGAGAGATGGTGTGGAGGCAATCTTCAAAGCCAGGCAAATAATGACTTTGGATTCCTTGGCTCTTTGGAAAATTCAGTCTCCAAGCAGGGAGGCGTGGGTGGATCTGGAGAGACTGCTTTTCAAACCTCTTTTTCCCTGGGAGGAGGTGGATCCCATCAAAAAGACTAAGGCTTCCCAGAGGGACAAGGCTAGAACAGCAGGTTGAGCCCGGCAGGCTAGGGCTCTGATTTTGACTTTACCACCCACTCTACCAACTGTGGATGGGGCTGGGCCCCATTCTCCCTCCTCCCACTTCTCTTCTTGGCAGGCAGAACCTCTTTTTAATGCTAGAAGCCTAATCAGGTCAGACAATTCTACAGGACATTGGGATCATAGCAGAAGACAAGCTTGTTACCACTAAACAGCAGGTTTTCTGATGCTTTAAATGTCTTAACAGTTGTTAATGTTTGCATCATCCTTGAAAAGTTCTTTCCATATGTAATTTAATTTGATCTTCATGACAAGAGGTGATATGTAGAACATATTATACAGTACAATATGCACAATAAGTAGAAAGACAACTTTATTTTCAGAAAGTACACCAAGTTCAAATTCACATCCTGTTACATACTTTGTGATCTTAGGCAAGTCAAGTCTATTCCATGGGTCCCAGTTTCCTTCAATATAATATAAAGGAATTCTAAGACCTAATTCTAATTCTAATTCTAATTCTGAAGACCCTTTCTCAATTTAATAAACATGAATGCATGTTTTCTCTGTATAAAGTGTAACACTAAATAATTCTAACAAACTTGTCAAGTTGGTAGTATACACCACTTTCCTGTAAATGTGGGGCAATACTCATTCATTAAAACAGACCTTAAGCAAGTTTATAGGAGTAGCATAAATTAATCTTCTCTGACATACTAGTATAGGGCTCTTTACCTTTTCATGTTATGAACCCCTTTGGCAGTCTACTGAATGTCATCCTTTTCAGAATAATGTTTGGTTACCTATATTCATAATTGAAAGAAATACTAAAATTTCACCTAGAGGTCTGTGAAAATGAAGATGTAATTTCATTCCTCATTCAGGATCTCAACTCCCCTGAATACTCTCCCTAGGTCCTGCCCTGGGGTTCATGAGTTCCAGGTTAAAAAGTTCACCACTAGTAGATGCTTCTGATCTGTCTTGATTATCTATATCCTGCCTGCCCCATGAGCTTCAGTGCCTGATGCCTCTTCCTCTAGGTACCATGATTCATCTTGAAGATGCTGCAGTCAAAGAATGTGGGCTTGATTCCCAGTTCTGACACTTAGCAACTCTGTGACCTTTGGTTAAGTCCCTTAAACTCCCTGACGTTCACTTTCACAGAAACACTTGCGCTGGCTCTCTCACTGAGCTATCTTGAGAGTCATGACTATGGGTACAGAGCTGAAGAGGGAAAGGAATTCCTATTGTAACAAACTTGGCAATGGGTGGGCTTGAAGACCTTCAAGAAGGGACAAACTACCACATTTCTGCTTTGGATCAGCCCTGTTAGGAATTCTTTCTTAACGTTGAACCTATACTTATCTCTTTGCAACTTGTACGTCATTGGTCCTGGTTCTGCCCTCTGAGACCAAAAGGAAGAAATATAGCCCATCTTCCACATGGCAGCCCTTCAAATACTCGAATGCAGCTTGCATGCCCTGCCTCCTAGTCTTCCCCTCTATAAGACAAACATTCCTAGTTCCTTCAATGGATTCATGTGTGACACAGACTCAATACATGATTAGATGAAAAATTAGCAGAACAAAAGAATCAGAGATAATTATAAACTTGGGAACAAGGGACACCAAATGCTAAGTGTGAGGTGGTTTGACTGACAGAAAAAAGGAAAATATCAAGGAGGAACAGGTTTTGGGAAAAAGATATTCAGATTGGTTCAAGACTTCCCAGAAAGGCTTTCTTCCCATCATATACTACTGAAGAATGGAAACCAATTCTGAACTTTTGATTTTAGTCTCTGACTCCTTGTTTCTGAGCTTCTGTGAGTTTTTTATTCTCCCACAACAGAAGTAGTTCTACACACTGTGAAAGATTAATTTGTCTAAGAAAACATGCCCCCAAAGCTCAA
This sequence comes from Gymnobelideus leadbeateri, assembly GCA_011680675.1. Taxonomy (NCBI): domain Eukaryota; kingdom Metazoa; phylum Chordata; class Mammalia; order Diprotodontia; family Petauridae; genus Gymnobelideus; species Gymnobelideus leadbeateri. The sequence continues at coordinate 34,589 of WOXC01008911.1, read as the reverse complement.
TGATTTGAAGGGAAAGGGAAAGGGGGTTGTCAGAAACATTATTTCACTGCCACAGAAATCAGACCCAGGTGGGAGAAGGACTCTAGGATCTAATGGGGGTAGGAGGGAGAGCAGCGAAGTGTTTACAACTCAGGAATGAAACTGCTACCCTTCAAGGGATGGAAAATAGCATGAAACAACTAATTGACTATCATTGTCACAACACAAATGCATGTCCCTGCTTCCTGAAAGGAATGGCAAAGAGAGTGTGTAGGATGCCCAGCGGGAGCCCATCTATATTGCTGTAAACACATGGCTTACAGATGGTGGGTCAAGAGGGACATTTTGCTTCAAAGAGGAAGGCACTTTGACCATTCTATTTATGTGAACTTCTTCAAGTAAGTTGAGTTTCCTCATTTATAAAATCTTGTTAATAATAGTCACAGCAATCTCTCTTACAGGCCTACTGTGAGGAAAGCACTTCAAAATGTTATCAGAGTATGTACTGTTGTTAGTATCACAGACTATGTAAGGAAAGGAACAAGAATGAGGGCCTCCTGTAATTTCCACTGTGCATCCTACCCCAAATGATCACAATACATTAAAGCAAGAGTGAACTTTAAAACTTGATGGGGTCAGGGGCAGAGCCAAGATTGCCACATAGAAGCAGGAAAACTCCATGAGCTCCCCCCATAACCACCTGAAATACCTATAAAATATGACTCTAAATAAATTTTAGAGCAACAGAACCCACAAAGTGACAAAGAGAAAAAAAAATCTCCCACTGAACTCAGCCCAGCAGGTGGACATGAAGGGTTTATCTCAGTGTGCTGGGAGCCAAGCCCAACCCAGCATGAGCCTGTGGTTTTAGCCCCAGGGTGGCCCCAACCAGTGGCTGCAGCAGATTTTGGGAGAGTAGATCACCAGCAGCACTGACGAGTTCCAGAATTATCAAGCCATAAATGCCAAAGAAAAAGTGAGAGGTCGGTTTAGAACTCTGTTGGAACTTTGAATGATGGAGGAACGAGTCCAGCCTTGCCCCCTGAACTAGAAGTGGTGGAGATGTGGTGGCCCTGCAGCCTCCTCCAAATGGCTGCTTCAGAGCTCCTGGCCTGCAGATTGTAGAGGGCCAAACAAACATTCAGAGGGTAATCACTATTGCTTTAACCTGCCTGGATCTGGATTGCTGTCTTGGGCGGAGGTCCTGAGGTGTGTGACCAGTGAGCCAAAGTTTGTGGGGGCTGTAGAGATGATGCCCTCCTAATAGCTCTAGCAGCTATGAAAACCCCAATGATTTGAGACAAAGCTCTCCTCTTTGGAAACAGAGTTCTACTGAGGCAAAGAGCTTAAAAGTCAAGCAATTGAGTGGCAACATGAGTAAACAAAGGAAGCAAAGCAAGCACAGCAATCCAACTTTAGATTCTTTTGGAGGGGACAAAAAGGATCAAAGCATGGAATGGGAAGAAGACAACAAAATTAGAACTCCTGCACCAAAATATACCAAGAAAAAATATGAGCTGATTACAGGACATAGAAGAGCTTAAGAAGGATTTTAAAAATCAAATAAAAGAAGTGGAGGAAAAACTGGAAAGAAAAATGAGAATGATGCAAGAAAATTATGAAATGAGAGACAACAACCTGACTGAAGAAAATAACGCCTTAAAAAATCGACTAACTCAAATGGCAAAAGAGGCTCAAAAAGGCAATGAGGAGAAGAATGCCTTAAAAAGCTGAATTTGCCAGATGGAAAAAGAATCTCAAAAGCTCACTTAAGAGAATCATTGCCTCAGAATTAGACTGGAGCAAAGGGAAGCTAATGACTTTATGAGAAATTGAGATACTATTAACCATATCCAAACAAATTAAAAAAATAGAAGGCAATGTGAAATATCTCATTGGAAAAACCACTGACCTGGAAAATAGATCCAGGAGAGATAATTTAAAAAATTGTTGAACTACCTGAAAGCCATGATCAAAAAAAGAACTTAGAAATCATCCTTCAAGAAATTATCAAGCAAAATTCTCCTGATATTCTAGAATGAGAAGGCAAAATAGAAATTGAAAGAATTCACGGATCACTTCTTGAAAAAGATCTCAAAAATAAAACTCCTAGGAATATTATAGCCAGGTCCCAGAGTTGCCAGATCAAGTAGAAAATATTACAGGCAGCCAAGAAGAAACAATTTGAATATTGTGGAAACACAATAAGGATAACACAGGATCTAGAAGCTTCTACATTAAGGGATTGAAGGGCTTGGAATATGATATTCCTGAGGTCAAAGGAGCTAGGATTAAAACCAAGAATCACCTACCCCGGAAAAATATGTATCATGGAGCGGGGGGGGGGGGGGCAGAGTCAAGATGGCAGAATAGAAATAGCATTTCTGCAGAGTTCCAGCCCACATCACTTCAAAATTATGTAAAAGGGGGACTATGAATGACCGCTGGAACTTCAGAACCCACAAAATGACACAGACAAGCTAACCTCCTGTTGAGGACAGTCCTGCAGCCCAGCAGGGAACGGCCAGTGCAGAGCTCTGGGAGCCAAGCCCAGGCCTGCATGAGACAAGTTTTTAGCCCCAGGGTGGCAAGACCAGCAGCCAACTGGAGGAACCCCAGAATACCAGCACCTGTGGAGTTTCCAGAATTATCAACCCATAGATGTCTAGGACAAAGTGAGAGGTCAGTGCCCTATGGACTTTGGGACTGGTTGGGAGAATGTGTCAGCTTCAAGCCACTGAGGAGCCAGTGCAGCTTGTGCCACATTGCTGAACTGAAGCTTCAGCTCATGGCATGCAAACTGTAGGGGGATCTGGCGATCAGTCTGGGGGGTGGTAATTGATCTTGCTTTAACCTTCTTGGATCTTGATTGTGGTCTGGGGTGGAGGTCTTGGGGTGTATGACCAGCTTGCCAGAGTGTGTAGAGGCTTCACAGAGGCCAGCCAATTAATACCTCCAGAAGTTGAGAAAACCCCAACATTTGGGACGGAAGTTCCCCTGGCTGGTGGCAAAGTTCTACTGTGGCAACAAGCCCAAAAGTCAAGTAATTAAGTGGCAACATGCCGAGGCAAACGAAACAAAATAAACAGAAAAATGCAACATCAGACTCCTATTTTGGGAGCAAAGAGGATCAAAGCATAGAATAGGAGTAGGACTGTGAGGTCAGAACTCCTGCACCAAAAGCCCCAAATGACAATACAAGGTGGCAACAGGCCATAGAGAACTCTAAGAAGCAGATAAGAGAAGTGAGGGAAAAATTGGGAAGAGAAATGAGAAAGATGCAAAAAAAGTATGAAATGAGAGTCAACAGCCTTACTGAGGAAAATAACACCTTAAAAATAGACTAACTCAAATGGCAAAAGAGTCTCAAAAAGGCAATGAGGAGAAGAATGCCTTAAAAAGCTGAATTTGCCAGATGGAAAAAGAATCTCAAAAGCTCATTGAGGAGAATCATTCCTTCAGAATTAGACTGGAGCAAGTGGAACCTAGTGACTTTATGAGAAATCAAGATACTATTAAGCAGATCCAAACAAATGAAAGAATAAAAGGCAATGTGAAATATCTCATGGGAAAAACCACTCACCTGGAAAATAGATCCATGAGAGACAATCTAAACATTATTGGACTACCTGAAAACCATGATCAAAGAAAGAATCTAGAAACCATCCTTCAAGAAATTCTCAAGAAAAATTGCCCTGATGTTTAGAACCAGAGGGCAAAATAGAGGTTGAAAGAATCCACCAATCACCTCCTGAAAAAGATCCTCAACATAAAACTCCTAGGAATATTATAGCCAGGTTCCAGAATTCCCAGATCAAGGAGATAATATTACAAGCAGCCAGGAAGAAACAATTTCAATATTGTGGAAACACAATCAGGATAACACAGGATCTGGCATCTTCTACACTGAGGGATCGATGGGCTTGGAATATTATATTCTGGAGAGCAAAGGAACTGGGGTTAAAACCAAAAAGCACCTACCTAGCAAAACCGAGTATCGTGTTCAGGGGAAATTTTGGTTATTCAGTGGAATAGAGGACTTTCAAGCATTCTTGAGGAAAAAACCAGAGTTGAATAGAAAATTTGACATTCAGATACAAGAAGCAAGAGATGCTTGAGAAGGTAAACAGGGAAAAGAAATCACTATGAACTTATCAAAGTTGAACTATTTACATTCCTACAGGGAAACACAATAACTGTAACTGATAAAACTTTTCTCAGTATGAAAATAGTTGAAGAAGGGTATATGGGCATATGAATACATATGTGAATGTGTGTATATATGTTTTCAGGTATACATAGATAGAGGGCACAGGTTGAATTTAATAGGAAGGGATGATACTTAAAAGGTGCAGTTAAGAGGTGAGAGAGTAATGTGGTGAGGGGGAATGGGGAGAGATAATGGGGTGAACTGTCTCATGTAGAGGAGGCAGGGAAAGGTGGTTGCAGGGGAGGGGAGGAACAGGAAGGCAAAAAGGCAAAATCTTGTTCTCATGGAATTTTGACCAGGGAGAGAATGACATGCATAAAAATAGAGTGTCCCACCCTACAGGAGTGAGGGGGGAGGGGGATGAGGGAAGGTGGTGGAGGAGAGGGCAGGCCAGGGGGAAGGGAAGTTGGGAGCAACCACTTTTGAAAAGGGACAAGATCAAGGTGGGGAGTGGACCAGGTGGAAGGTGGTATGGGACGAAGGGAAATATAGTCAGTCTTTTACAATATATCTACTACGGTAATGTTTTGCATAGCTATACATGTACAGGATATGCTGAGTTGCTTATCTTCCTTTTAAATTCCATTTTTTAAAAAATATATAAATACTGTGATTAATACTATTTTGCATATAATTGGGAGATAAGATGTTCAGGTAATGGGGTACGGGGATTCACCTCTCCCTACGAAAAGTTGAAGCTGGTATGGGAGAAGTGATGGGAGAGAACAGATTGTTTGAGGGGATATCCTCTATGACTGTAATTTTGGGGTGGTAGGTAGGGGAAAATGGGGAAAATTATAACTCAAAATCTGACAGAAATGAATGATGTAAACCAGAAGTTAATAAAGCATTTGGAAAAAAATAAGTATCATATTTCAGGGGAAAATATGGTCATTCAATGAAATAGAGCGCTTTCAAGCATTCTTGATGAAAAAAAGAGTTGAATAGAAAATTTGACATTCATATATAAGAAGCAAGAAAAGCATGAGAAGGTAAATAGGGAAAAGAAATCATAAGGAACTTATCAAAGTTCAACTATTTACATCCTCACATGGAAAAATGATAATTATAACTTATGAAACTTTTCTCAGTATGAGGATAATTGAAGGGAAGATAAATGTGTGTGTATACATACATACATATATGTCTATATAGGAGGGTATATGTGCATATGAATACATATGTGAATGTGTGTGTATATATGTGTGCAGGTATATATAGACAGAGGGAGCAGGATCAGTTGAATATTAAGTGATAATATTTAAAAGATGAAATTGAGAGGTGAGAGAGGAATATAATGAGAGGAGATGGGGAGAGACCGAATGCAGTAAATTATCTCACATAGAAGAGGCAAGAGAAAACTGTCACAATGGAAGGGAAGAACAGGAAGGCAAAAGGGAATGAGTCAACCTTACTTTCATTGAATTTGTCTTAGGGAAGGAATGACATACATACTAAATAGGATATCTTGTCCTACAGGAGAATGGGGGGAAAGAGCATGAGAGGGGGGATGATGGAGGGGAGGGCAGGTTGAGGGGAGGGAAATTAGAGGCATACACTTTTGAAAAGGGACAGGGTCAAAGTAGAGAATAGAACAAGTTGGGGGTGGGATAGTATGGAGGGAAATATAGTCCATCTTTCACAATATATCCACTATGGAAATATTTTGTATAACTACACATGCACAACCTATATTGAACTGCTTATCTTCCCTGTAAGGGTGGCTGATGAGGGAGGAAGGGAAAGAATCTGGAACTCAAAGTTGCAAAATCAAATGTTTAAAAATACTGTTATTATTATTATTATTTTACATGCTACTGGGAAATATATATAGGCACTGGGGTATGGAGATCCATCTTGCCCAATGGGAAAGTTGGAGGGGGTATGGGGGAGGATATGGGAGAGAGCAGAATGGGGGAGGGGATATACAGTTGGATTGCTGTTCTGGGGTGGTGTGTAGGGGAAAGAAAGGGAGAAAATTTGTAATTCAAAATCTTCTGGAAATGAATGATGTAAACACAAAGTTTAATTTAAAAAATGAATTGGGTCAGAAGAAAAAATAAAACATGGTTGAGCCTAAAAACTGAAAGAGATATTAAGGATCAGTTAATCCAACTTCCTCATTTTAATGAGAAAGCTGAGGTCTTAGGATGTTGGGAGGGGGTGAATCTAACTTCCCTAAGGTCACACATCTGTTTAGTTGTAGAGCCAGTCTTAGAATTCAAGTCACCTAATTTTACAGTTCAATATTCTATTATCTATGACAGCTAAAATTTATATATCACTGAGTTTTGCAAAGCATAATACATGTACTATCTTATTTCACCCTTGGAAAAACTCTGTGAGATGTGTGCTATTATCATCTACATTTTACAGATTAGGAAATTGAGGCTGAGAAGGGTTGGGTAAGTGTCCCAGGCTCATAGAGCTAATTAATGTCTGAGATGCAATTTGAACTCATTTTTTTTTTCTGTCATGAAGTCCAACACTTGTTCCATGATGCCATGTTGTCTTCCATGTTATACTTCCCTGAGTCCTATTGTTTCCTTAGAAAATGGAATATTTCTTTCTTATTAATTCAGCATAGCTTCCCAGGAAGCATCAGTCTGGTGTAGTGAATAGAGAACTGCCTTTCAAGGCAAGAAGAGCTGGGTGGAAGTCTTGCTTCTGCCATATATAGGATATGTGACTTGGAATAAGTCACTTAATTTCCTAGTGCCCTAGGCAACTCTCTAAAAGTTAAATTGGAGAAAAGGTGTTAACCTGCATTGGTAAAAGGAGTTTTCTTATCTGAAACTTTCCAATGAAATTACAATTCTTATCCCTATCCTATCTCTAAGCTTCTTAAAAGCTTTGTTATGAATTCTAGCTATTTCTACCACAATTCTCAGGTACCACCATTTCAGCTAATAGTAATTTTCTATAGTAATATTTCAGTTAATAATATAATTCAGCATGAAATATGCTGTTACATGTAAAGAAATGATCATAGGGGTTGAAGAAATTGCCTTGTAAAACCATCATTCTTTGCTATACTCTTGAAAGGTAGTTGGAGGAAATGTGTATGTGTGGGGAGAGGGGCGGGGAGTCACCAAGATTTAGGTTGTTTGGGTGGTTGTTTTTATTTTTTTGTCAATGAATATCCAAAATAAACTTAGGAATGTGAAAATGAAAAACAGAACTCCCAGCAGATGGGTCTTAGATCTGTTGCTTCCCTTCAGCCGAAGGCAAAAATACTTGAGTGAATGTGGAATTGTTATTTTTAGAGTAGGAAGGTCTAGGCATAGGGACCTCAGGATGCAGAGACATCAGGGGCAGACAGAAACTTGGGGGAACATGGAGCAGAACAACAAAAGATACCCTGAAAAACTAAAAGTCATTAGAGGGAAAGGGGCTGTTCATTGTTGGAAAGTCTGACCTTTTTTCCTTACCTTGACACCACAAGCACTTCAGGTCAATAGCCTTTCTCAGGTCTCTGTTCTTCAGCTCCAAATGCCTTTCATCTTTGTTATAGAATCACAGAATCATACATATAGATTGTCAGAGCTTTAAGGGACTTAAAAACAAAAAATAAAATAAAAATAAAGAGTCAGAGTGGGAGGAGACATTAGACTATAAAATATGAGAACTGGAAAGGAGATTAGAAGATAGAATATAAGATGTCAGTACCTTAAAGGGCCTTAGGATAAAGTGCATAGAATGTCTTATTTTGAAGGAAGCTTAATAAATAGGAAAAAACAACAGAGATACAAAGGAGTTCTGTACATGTCACAAACTCACCACCCTTCCCTCTCTTCCCCCAACTTGGTAGAATGTTAAGTTCTTTGAGAGCAAGAAATGTTTTATTTTGATTATTTGTCCCTCAAACCTAGCAGAGGGTCTCATACATGGTAGACATTTACTAAACACTTGTTGACCAAACAGAATAGAGTATCAAATCTCAATGGAACATTAGAATATAGATTTCAATCACTTTGGTCATAAACTATGAAAGCTCCAGGGGAGCTTAGAACATAGGATGTTAGAAATAGAAAGGGCCTTAAAATATAGAGTGTAAAGAATTAGAACATGGACCATCAACCATAAAAGGATTTGTATAGATTGATGGGAGATCAGAAGATAAACGGTTAAAACCTAGATCATGGAATATCATACTTAGTGGGGATCTAAAAACTTAGAGAGAATTTTAGTATATAGAATGCCAGAGCTAGAATGGCCTTAGGTCATAAAATCATTTTAGAACGAGATATGAACTTAGAACCTAGAATCTTAGAAATCAGAACATGAAATGTTAGAGCTGAGAAACCTTATATAGAACAGGAAGGAACACAAGAATACAGGGCACAGAAACTCCAGCTTCCCTGCATAGCTGGAAAAAGAGTAGGACCAGGTAAAATTCATTCTTAGTAAATAGACTAGATTTTTTTTTTCTGTTTTTTTGGAGGGCAGTTGGGGTTAAGTGACTTGTCCAAGGTCACACAGCTAGTTTTTTTCCCCCTGTGTCTTAAGTGTCTGAAGCCATATTTTTAAAAATTAATTTATTAGTTTAGTTTCAGTTAACAAGATTCATTTCCATAGTTCCTTGATTTTCAAATTTCCTTTACTTCCCTCCCCTCTCCCCCCACCACAGCATATAGTCCAGTATAGGATCTGCAAATACATTCATATTAGACATTATTCCAATTACAAAGGCGTATTGTACTAGGTGGGATGAAAGATGGTAAAGAAGAAATAAAACCAAACAATGAAAAGAAAAAGATCATTAAGTTTGCTTCCATCAGGATTCAGGCTCAGTTCTTTCAAGTTATATCTCTGGATGGCGCATTTCTCTCTTTCTTGAGTCTTTTGGGATTGACTTATATCACTGCATTGCTGAAAAGAGTCCAGTCTGTCATAATTGGTCATCACAGATATGGTATGTTTGTGATTGTATACAAATTTCTTCTGATTCTACTCGTCTCGCTCAGCATCAGTTTGTATCTCTCCAGGTAATTATGAAATCCGTCACCTCCTCATTTCTTATAGCACAATAATATTCCATCTGAAGCCATATTTCAGCTCAGGTCCTTCTGACTCGAGGGCTGATGCTCTATTCACTGAGCCACCTAGCCACCCCAAGATTCATTCTTATTGGCGCAAATACTTCAACTTTGTGTTGCATGGTACTTTTTAAAGTACCTCTCAAATACAAGCCTTCTCCCCCCTTTAAAAAACAAAACCCATAATTTATCTGCTACCAAAAGATGAGAATACCAGTGACTTTTCCAAATATTGGCTGATTGTGTGCTGATGGGTTTTATACAAAGCATTCACAGATTATATCACAAAAAAACTTATGCAAATCCATACAGGAAAGCAATATATTGGTTAAGGAGGGAAAAAACAAAGAAACAAACAAAGGTTGCATTGGTAAAAGGAGTCATGCCAAAAGTTCCTAGGTAAAAGGAGGAACTTATTATTGATTTATAATTATTAAATAAGCTTGTCCAAACAGTCATAACATTTACACTACCTTTATTGATTGTCACAAAACCATTGACTCAGTTCGACATTCATGCCTTTTGCTTGTAATGAAAATATACAAAATAGACTGGTTTAGTGAGTATGCTAGAGCATTTTTGTGACAATATGAAAAAGTGTTCCCTATTTAAATATGCTCCCAAGAAAATAATATTAATAACAATTAATATAAAATGTGACATTTCCATTGATACAGTTTAAGCTTATTATGGCTAAGCCTAGCTCTAAGTCCATTTTAATTTCTTCTAAACAAAATAAAGAATGATTTCCAAATTTAAGAGGGAGTTAAAACAATACATCTTGTTACTTTCTTCATGTATATGCACACAAAATACTTGCCTCCACCAAACAACAAAACATTTAAACACATTAATCAGGCATTTTTATCCACTGGAATTTTTTTTCAATTATATAAAACTACCTTTTGTACTGATAGTCTCACATTCTTAATACATGACAGGGAAGTATAATACCTGACAGCTTCAAGTTAGACTCTGAAAATAAAATTAAACTGATGGGTGAAAGAGATACTGGCAAAAACCTTGGTTTCCTCCAGGTAAGACACACGATGCATACAGTTTTCAAGAACAAGCTGTTATTGAATATGTTAAGAAATTTATTGGCAGTCTTAAATCAAAACTGAATAGGAAGAGCACATTTAAAATGATTAATACTTACACCAACCTATAGGTATTTCCCTATAAGAACAATTTCATAGATACAGTCCCCAACATGTACATAATACCAGTCTTTCCTTTTAAAAAATGATATAATTTGTTTTTCAAAATTTACATCTCCCAATGAATCCATGCCATGATTCCCTCTCATGGAACTTATTCTTATATTAGATAATAAAAAAGGAGAAGAGAATTTCAGCAAAACTAACCAACACATTAAAAAAATCTGATATTAAATGTAACATTAGCATCCATAATTATCTGCACCTGCAAAGAATTTTAGGCAGTAACTTCTCTTTCCTTTGAAGTCAAGTTGGATCTTTATAATTACCTAATCTTTAACTTTTATCATTTTGTTGTTCTTTTTATTTACTTTTGTGTGTGTGTGTGTATATATATATATGTATATGTTTATGTATTATATAGTATATATGCACATACATGTTATGTATGTGTTTGTGTGTGTATACACATATACATATATATGGAGAAAGAGAGAGAGAGAGAGAGAGAGAGAGAGAGAGAGAGAGAGAGAGAGAGAGAGAGAGAGAGAGGGGGAGAGAGAGGGAGAGGGAGAGTTAGATAGTTGTCCTGGGGTTTGGCTTGTTCCACATTAGTTTCTATAAGTCTTCCTATGCTTCTATAAAACAGTAGTTCATATTTATACTGTGCTTTAAATGTTTGCAAAGTGTTTTACATACCGTATCATATTTGATACTCATACCAATCCTGTGAATTAAATGCTATTATTAGACCCATTCTACTATGTTAAGAAACTAGACAAAGATAAGGTGATTGACTTGCCCAGTGTCATACAGCAAGGGAGAATCTATGACAGGCTTTAAATTCTGGTCTTTGTTACTCTAAATCCAACCCTTTTTCCAGTATACCTACTAACTATCCACTATATGCATCTTTTCTTAAAGGGCAGTATATCCATGTGCCATAACTCATCTAGGCATTCTCTAAAAATCAATGGGTATCTATTTTGTTTCCAGTTTTTCTATACTACCAAAATGTTTATCTTTTTATCCTTATTTTCCTTAATGTATATACTTGACAGTGTGATTTCTGAGTCAAAAGGCATGGATATTTAAAAAATTATTATCATAATTCAAATTCTTTTTCAGAACTGCTGGACCAATTAATACCTCCTCCTAGAGTGCATCTGTGTGCTTGTTTTTATCGTATTTTGTCATATCTGCTAATTTATTGAGTATTGTATAAAACTTCAGGGGGGTTTTGATTTGCACTTTCCTTATCATTAGTTATTTGTAGTATTCTTTCATGTGGTTGTTAATTATAACTTCTTTTGAAAGCTCTTTGCTCATATCATTTGACCACTTATCTATTTGGAAATGTTAAACAAAGAACAAAGAAGATGGGAAACAGATCACTGGACTTGAGGAGTTGGTTAGGATATATGGGCGTCTTGACCTTGGTAAATCATCTTTCTATGGGCCATAATTTCTCTATCTACAAAATCAATGAAGTCAATTCCTTATCCCAGGAAGTATTAAAATGGAAGTCTGGCCCTTTTGCCAGGATTGTAGAAAAGGAAATTAATAGTTGTATTATAGTTAAACTATTAGATGACCCTTGAGGTCCCTTCTAACTCAGTATTTCTAGGGTTCTTTCCATTTCTAATATTTTCTGTTCTAAAGTCCATTCTGTCTTGGATATTCTGTAATTTAAGATACCTTCTAACTTCTAAATTTCTTCCATAATTATAGAATTTCATAACTGAAAACTACCTTAAAGTCTATCTAGTCCAACTGAGCTTTGAAAAAGGATTTTAAAATTTACCTGAAAATGATCATCCAGACTTTGCTGAAAGACTTCAAAGGAAGCACAAACTATTACTTTTCAAGACAGTTTATTTATTTAACTCCTGGACAATTTTAATTGTCCTAACATCAAACCTAAATTTTTCTCTTTACCATGTTCACTGATTACATTGATTTTGTTTCTGCTCTCCGGTGCCCTTCAAGGCAATTGTAATTGCTCTTCCACATGACATCACTTCAAACTTGAAGACAGCTATCATGCCCCCATCCCTGTCTTATATTCACTAAACTAAACATTTTCAGGTACTTTAATTCATTCTCATATGTCACGAACACATGACCCTACACCTACCTGGATGGCCCAATGCTGGAAATTTACCAGCTTATCCATGTCTTTTTAAAAATATGTCACTCAGAACTAAATATGATACTTCTAATGTGGTATTGCTAGTGTAGACTATAGGAGAACCATTAACTCTTTACTCTTACATTTCTCTTAATGCAGCCTAAGATTGTATTGTTTTTACCTCTACCATTTTATCTTCTAATAGCCCTATGAAATAGAATTTCATATTCTATATTTTTAGGTTTCTTCAACCTCTTATGCTCTATTATATGATTCTAAAATACTATGATCTTAATAATAGCCAATAGTCACAATCATATTACATGCCTACTATATGGCAGACACTGTGCTAATATGATCTCAATTAATAGCATCAGCATCCCTTTGTGACTTTTGCTCCCCTTCAGTTGCCTCTTCCCACCATACCCATCTTGGCTTTCTAGGGCTGACCATATGCTGTCCTACCTTTGCTTTCCCTCCCAGGCATTGCCTAGTCATCTCCTCTCCAAAAATACACTGTTTTTATCCCATGTCTTCAGGTTCCTGCTTTGTGCCAATGGATTGACTCATATTATGATGTTTATAAGGCATAATGGTTTCAGGGATTGTTCTTTGGTTTGTTCATATCCCCATTCCTACCTCAAAAAATGTATGTGTTTATGTGTATAAAATATGTCTGTATATGCTGATTCATATTTATTTGTATATGTATACATGTGTATTGTGTATTCATACATATAAACATACATATGTGGATGTGTGGATGTATGTGTGTATATATATATATATATATATATATATATAGTTAATTCAATTTAGTTAATTCAGTCCAATAACTATTTATTGCTGGTGCATTGGCTAGAGTGCTGGACTTAAGTCAGGAAGACTTATCTTCCTGAGTTCAAATCCTGCCGCAGGCATTTACTAACAGTGTGACCCTGGGCAAGTCACTTGACCCTTTTCCCTCAGTTTCTCATCCATAAAATGAGCTGGAGAAGGAATTGGCAAAGCACTCCAATATTTTTGCCAAGATAACCCCAAATGGGGCCACAAAGAGTCAAACATGACTAAAAATACTGAACAATAAAGCATCTACTATGTGCCAGGCCTTGTGTTAAGTATTGCAGATGCCAAAAGGAGGCAAAAGACAGTCCCTGCCCTCAAGAAGCTTACAATTTAACCACTTTCTCACTCAACAATACAATGTAAAAACATGCAAACAAATATATTCAAAGCAAGCTATATGTAAATTAAATAGGAAATAATTAATAGAGAGAAGGCTGTGGAATTAAAAGGTATTGGGGAAGGCTTCCTGTAGGGGGTAGAATTTTAGTATTTAATTAAAGGAAGCCAGAGAAGTCAATAGTCAGAGCAGAGGAGGGAGAACATTCCAGGAATGGGAGATGACCAGATAAGGTAAGAATATAGTCAAGTAGGGGAATGATACCAATTCAATTCTTTTTTTTTTTTTTTTTTTTAGAGGGAAATTGAGGTTAAGTAACTTGCCCGAGGTCACACGGCTAGGTTTTTGTTTGTGTGTGTGTTAAGTGTCTGAGGCCAGATCCGAACTCAGGTCCTTCTGACTCCAGGGCCGGCGCTCTACTCACTGCGCCACCTAGCCGCCCCAATACCAATTCAATTCTAATACACAATATTGTATTATAAGAATGGTTACAGACCTTTTTAAAAGTGCTGTGTTGGAAAGGAGGTGCTATTTTTAGTCAACTGAGTTCAGAGAAGGTTTCTTGAAGAGGGTAGAATTACTTCATATAGACATGTATGTCTCTCCCACCTTTAACATTTTTTACTAAATTCCAACATGTCTACTCTCTAATCTTTTCCCTCAATTGAAGCTATTTTCTCCAAGGATACCAATAATTTTAATTGCCAAATATAATATCTTCTTCATAACCCTTATTCTCCTTAACTTCTCTGGAGTATTTGACATTGTTGATTACCTTTTTTTTCCTGGATACCTTTTCCTCTATGAGTTTTCATGGCAGTGCTCTCTTGGTTTTCCTACTATCTGTCCAAATGCTCCTTCTCAGTGTCCTTTGCTGATCCATCATCCATGCCATCCCAGGAGCATGCTGGAACCAGCTCAAACTACCTCACTGCCTATTCGATATTTCCAACTGGGCATCCCACAAGCATCTCAAACTCAGTATGTCCAAACAAAATTCACTATATCCCTCCTACCCCCAGCCAAAACACACTGCTCTTCTGAACGTTCCTGTTACTCTCAAGGACATCACCTTCTTTTCAGGCACTTAGATTTATAGCCTTTGTGTTATCCTTGACTTCTCGCTTTCACTCACCTCAATATCCACTCTGATTATTTCTATTTTCACAATCAATAGCACTCACACATGTCCCCTTCACTTTACTCTTACAGCCACCATTCTAATTTCAGATATTCTCTCTCCCCTGGGCTATTTTCTTCTTTCCTCAAAATGGTTCCTATTCCAAATCTATCCTCTACACAGACACCAAACTGATTCCCCTAGTACTCTTCTCATGTCACCACTTTCTCACTCAATAAGCTCCAGGGGCTCCCTATTATCACTGTTGTTGTTGTGCTTTCATTTTTGAAGAGGCCAACTGATATAACAGGGTGGCATCTTGACTTGTGAGTGAATTGGATTTAAGTGAGGCAGAATTGCATAAAGTCATCAGCCTCACTCTCTCTTCCAGAATCATCCAAATCCAATGGCAGGACAAGATTACTTCTCATATTATGCTGTCCAGCCATATTGAAGAATTTGATGTTTGCATGCAAAACTTCATTTCCCACCTCTGTACTTTTTCACTGACTATCCCACATGTTTGGAATATACTGCCTATTCACCTTCACCTCCAGGAGTTTCTCATGACACCATGTGTCATGTTGATCTCAAATGCCATCTTCCATCTTCTTTGTGAATACTTTCCTGATCCACCCTTCTCCCTCATCTGTTATTCTCCTCCTTTCCCTAACGACCTTGGATTCATTTTTGATAGTATATATACATCTATATACATACATACATACATGCATACACATAAAATATACAATACACATATTATATATATATAGCATATATATATATATAAAGCATATATGCATATTATATCTGTCTATATATCTCTCTATCCACCCTACCCCCTACACACATCTTTTCAACGTCTCATCTTCTGGAAGGTGCCCATGAGAGGAGACATCAGAAGCAACAAAGATGAGAAATTGAAAAACTCCCCTATGCAGTGGGGAGCACTGCCTTCTTCTGTGGCTCATGTTTTGTTTCCCCATAATCCTATGCTACTACTTCCACCTCTACCCCAACTGGAACAACTTTATCTACTAAGGCATGAGCTTCTGTGACTAGCTAGGAGTATTCAATCACAAGAGCCTTTTCCATTTTCTCAGCTTGATGACTCAGTGTAGCAGCAAGCACCCCAATATCCCCAGGGTGACTGCCAGCACAGGTTCTTAGATCTGCTTTTCAAAAGGAAAGCAACTCAAAATGGGTTAACAAGCTTACTTTAATCAAACAAACATACATTACCTAGTTCAGGGGAAAAGGTCAGCACCCCAAACTTCAGAGTTACAGAACTTACAGATCAAACAGACAGGCTTCCAAACTGTCCTACCATTATATCAATACCAAATCACAGTTACCAGAGAGGGAAGCATCAACATCTGGGTTTTCAAAGCCGGGGGGCTCTCAACAAAGGCTTCCCAGAGTCTCACCTGGTCAAGTCACACAACACTTCTCAAAGTGAGCCCCAAAGCAAAGCCTCTCCTCAGGGCTTATATAGCCTTCTCTTGGCTCAGAGAATGTAACAACCTCCTTGACCCACTGCCCAATCACAAAGTATCAAGGTGTGGGCTTTCCTGAAAAAACAAGCCTCCCACCACAGGCTCCAGGTGCACTTAAGCTAGGGGCAGGGAAGATCTTTAAATCTGCATTTCCATTACATTCGGCCCCAAGATCTTTCATGCCCATAGCATACACAATTTACATTTGAATTAGCTCTAAACATCTCTTAGGTCACATTTTCCAGGTACATAAGAAAATCACAATATAATCTCAAAATACAATAGTCCAAGTCTTCCACTCATGGGGCAAATGTTAACTCAGTCCACTTATCAGTAAAATCAAAAAATAGTCACTCTTAAGTTAACTCAATCAGTTACATCAGTTTTCAAAGTACAAGTCTTCCACTTGTGGGGCAAAGTCTTGATTAGCTCAATTAGTCTCTTATCTGTAACAATATCTCAAAGTACAATTGGTTACTTATTCAGTAAAGTCTTACTAAGGATGCCCATAGCATAGACAATTTACATTTCAATTAGCGACTAACCATTTCTTAAGTCATATTTTCAAGGTACAGCTAAAGTTACCAAAGTGGCCACTGGGTCTTAAACAAAGTACGTTGCATTTTCACATCAATTCACAAAATACAAAGCATTATCACATAAAGTTCTCCTGGGAGGAGGGGGGTGTCCTTCCCACAACACTGCTCCAGCCCCTGCTTCCAAGTCCAGAGAGGAATCTGGGCAACAAAACCAAAGTGGGGTCCTTGGGGTCCATGGCACTTCACCCCACCCACCAGTCACAAGTCCATCCTCCCCCTGGGTCCCAAACTGTGGGATGCAACAAGGAAACACATTCAGTGCCCCTGCTTTGCCACACAGTCCTTATCTTGTCCTGTGGCTGAACTCCAAACTCCTGGGTTCCTTCTCCTCCAGCAGAAGGCAGCAGCTCCAGGCTTCTCCACAGGTCTCCATGCAGGCAGCTCACCATTCCTGCTCTCAGCTCAGTAAAGTCAGCATGCAGGCCGTTCTTCTCTCCTGCTCCATGGCTCCACAGAATCACAGCTACCACAACTGGGAAACAAACAATTATCCCAGCCCCCATACCTTCCTTTTACTCAGCAGATCCCATCCCTCGTCGCCATTTGTAGCAGCAAGCACCCCAATATCCCCAGGGTGACTGCCAGCACAGGTTCTTAGATCTGCTTTTCAAAAGGAAAGCAACTCAAAATGGGTTAACAAGCTTACTTTAATCAAACAAACATACATTACCTAGTTCAGGGGAAAAAGGTCAGCACCCCAAACTTCAGAGTTACAGAACTTACAGATCAAACAGACAGGCTTCCAAACTGTCCAACCATTATATCAATACCAAATCACAGTTACCAGAGAGGGAAGCATCAACATCTGGGTTTTCAAAGCCGGGGGGCTCTCAACAACGGCTTCCCAGAGTCTCACCTGGTCAAGTCACACAACACTTCTCAAAGTGAGCCCCAAAGCAAAGCCTCTCCTCAGGGCTTATATAGCCTTCTCCTGGCTCAGAGAATGTAACAACCTCCTTGACCCACTGCCCAATCACAAAGTATCAAGGTGTGGGCTTTCCTGAAAAACAAGCCTCCCACCACAAGCTCCAGGTGCACTTAAGCTAGGGGCAGGGAAGATCTTTAAATCTGCATTTCCATTACACTCAGTAGCTGGGGTTCAATGGGAAACCTCCAGATTATAGGAGCATTTTTAAAACAGTTATCATGGAGTTCTTATTCAGTGTTGACAACTTCTAAGAAGACCCTGAAGGAGGAGAAAGTGGATGATATTTGAAGGGAGGTCCATTTGTTTTGGAAATAACCTTTGGCCTCAGGTGGCTGGAAAACTTCCTAACCTATACCAGGCCAGAACTTAATTCTCTCATCATAGTCTATGAACTCTTATTTCTCTAGCTTACAGTCATTGAAAGTCTCAAATCAGAACAACAAAGGAAGAGAGCATCATCCTGGAGTTGGGACAAAAGATATTTAAGGTACTAAGGCCTCTCTAAATGATGGGGGAGAAAACTGTGTGGAGGTCCAGCTTCCCTCAATCATGGGGCCATAGCAAACCTACTCACTCATTAAAATAAAATCGTCCTACTCTAACAACCAGAAAAGAGGGTGATGGCATCCTAGCTGAACTACTCCAGACCTGGGGGCTCAATAGCTGTCTCCTTGTCATGAGAGCCATAGCAACAATTACCCACATGGACCAAGGTTTCAGAAAAGCTTCCCATATCTCCATACCTCTCTCTGGCATTTTTATCCTTTGGGGTCTCCTAGTGCATGATCCTTGCCAAATGAGCCACTTGTCCTTGGCCCTGCCCCTTCGGGAAAGACTCAATTAAATAGGCAAAATTTTTTAAACAAAAACAAGCAAAAATGGTTATGAATTTAACAAATTCGGATAGTATTCCAGATAAAAGGACCAGTTTGGAGATTGTGAGAAAGCATATGAATATGGAGGAGGGGAATGTAGAAGCAAGGCTAGACAAGAGATTAGGCTAGAAAGGTAGGGTGATCTCAAGTTGTTGAGGACCTGAATGCAGGGCAGAGGAATTTGAATTTGCTAAGTGGGTAATAGAGAGCCATTGAATATTTCTGAAGAGAGGAAAACATACACATATAATAACACTGGCAAAGGAGCAAATAATGGAGAAATTTTCATCACCATGAAAAAGCAAGCACAAGTTATTCATTTGACCAGGAAGCCTTTAAGAACCTTTAAAATCCCTCCCTCCTTTGTACACAATTACAGATACAATGTATGTGTGACAACTAACCTTGATAGAATGGACTCCTCTCAGCAATATAAGGTTATAAGACAACTCCAAAAGATGCATGATCGAAAGAGATATCCACATTCAGAGAAAGAGATGTGTAGTCTGAATGCAGATTGAAAAAACTCCTTGCACTCTTTCTTTTTCTTGTTTTGTTTTGTTTCCTCTTTCCCATTATTCATTCCATTGGTTATAATCCTTCTTTACAACCTGGCTAATGTTTAATGTGAAGGTATTTGTAGGTCCTATATTTGATTGCATGCTACCATGGGGCGGGGGGAGTAAACAGGAGGGGAGAAAACTTGAAACTCAAGTGATTGTGGAACTGAATGTTGTAAACTAAAAGTAAATAAACAAATTAATTTAAAAAATAAAATAGATAAAAGCCCTCCTTCTAGGCAATTTCTTATTCTACCTGTGTAGGAAGCCTGGATAAAAATTACATTAAGCCATCCTTCTAGTCCTGGGAAATTTTTTGGAGGGACACTGGAGCACTACAGTCCCCTTAAAGGTAGAAAGGGGGAAGATTCAAATAAGGTGATATGGGAAGCCCTGAATTGGCAGGGACTGGCAAGAGTCTGCTGCAAGGGCACTGTGGAGGGGAGGCGATATGCCAATCCACTTCAGAGGCCACAGCAGGATAGTCAGCAAGGAGAAGGAGAAAGATCTAAGCCAGATGCCTCACAGCTGGAAGTATAAATTTGAGTTATAACAAGAGTACTGCAGTATAAATGTGAGTGGAAATTCCCCAACCTACAGACTATATGTAGGTAGGAGGCTTGGTGTAATTCATGGAGCACAGAACTGAGAGTTAAGAGACCAGGGTTCTAGACCCAGCTATGACATTAACTCAGTATGTGATATTGGCCAAACCACTTCCCTTTGGGGGATGTTTTCCATTTGTAAAATGAGGGAATTGAACTACATGTTCCGTAAGGTCACTTCTAGCACTGGTATTCTATGTCCTAAAGACCCTTGACTTTCTAGCTCTACCTGTATATAAAACAGTTTATCATGTGGTAAGAAACTCATAGAACTTAGATTAAGGGTAGCATGGATTACCTGAGAAAGACTACAAAGAGCTTAGTATAAACACACTTACATATGCATATATGTGTGTGTATGTGTGTATATATATCTACATATATATGACCTACGTATATGTGTGTATATGCTGTGTGTGTAGATAGAGCAATACAAACTTCCTAGATTTAAGTTCTCAGGATAGGTTAGTAACAAGAAGTGACAGAGTATTAACACTTCATAAAATTATCTTGAGGGGCGGCTAGGTGGCGCAGTGAATAGAGCGCCGGCCCTGGAATCAGAAGGACCTGAGTTCGGAGCCGGCCTCCGACACCTAATCCGCACAAACAAAAACCTAGCCATGAAACCTTGGGCAAGTTACTTAACCCCAATTGCCCTAAAGGGGCGGCTAGGCGGCGCAGTGAGTAAGAGTGCCGGCCTCAGAGTTTGGATGACCCGAGATCAGATCCAGCCTCAGAAAATGAGCACCCACGCATAAATCAAATGACTAGCCATGTAACCTTGAGCAAGTTACTTAACCCCAATTGCTTTAAAAAAAAAAAATTATCTTGAGGTGAAGGGTGCTCAAGAAATTGTGTCGGTCTGGGTAGAACATTTGCTAGTACTGTTTCAGAAAGCCTCCTGGAAAGAAGTGAGCTTATAATAATAGCTAGCATTTATATATGGCTTTAAGGTTTCCAAAGAACTCTGCAAATATTATCTCATTTTATCTTTATAATAACCCTGATGGTAGGTGCTATTATTATTCCCTTTTTACAGGTAAGGGAATTAAGGTAAACAGAAGTTAGATGATTTACCCAGGGTCACACAGCTTATAAGTTTTTGAGGCTAGATATGAACTCAGGTCTTCCTGACTAAAGACCAGCACTCTATCACCTGAACCAGCTAGATGCTTTGAACTCTAAAGGGGAGATATACTTGGAAAAGTATATATACATATATTGATTATGAGGTGCTGTGAGATCAGAGAAGAAAGGAATTATTCTGATGAGATTGGGAAAGGCTTCAATTTTAAAAATTAGTTAATTAATTGATTTCCTTTTAGTTTACAACATTTAGTTCCACAAGCTTTGTTTTTTATTTCTTTTTAGAGGGCAATTGGGTTTAAGTGACTTGCCCAAGGTCACATGGTTAGTTTTTCTGTTAAGTGTCTGAGGCCACATTTGAACTCAGGTCCTCCTCACTCCAAGGCCAGTGCTCTATTCACTCTGTTCACTATTCACCTAGCCACCCCTCCACAAGCTTTTGAATTCCAAATTTTCTCCTCCCTCTCCTCCCCCATTCCCTGCTATGGTGGCATGCAATCCAACATTACCTTCTACTACTACTACAAATACCTTCACATTAAACATTAGTCAAGTTGTAAAGAAGGATTATAACCAATGAAATGAGTGAGAAAGAAGGAACAAAACAAAATAAAAAGGAGAGAGAGAGCAAGTAATTTGCACCAATCTGCATTCATACTCCATAAATCGCTCTCTGGATGTGGATGGCTCTTTCTATCATGAGCCTTTTGGAGTTCTCTTCTAGCCTTGCATTGCTGAGATGAGCCCAGTCTATCAAAGATAGTCATCACAGATATAATGTGTCTGTAATTGTGCACAATGCCCTCCTGGTTCTGCTCTTCTCACTCATCATAAGTTTATCTCCAGATTATTATGCAGTTGGTCTCCTCCTCATTTCTTTTAGCACAATAATATTCAATTACATTCACATAAAACAATTTATTTAGCTATTCCCCAACTGATGAGCCTCCCCTTGATTTCCAATTCTTTGCTACCACAAAAAGAGCTGCTATTAATATTTTTGTACATATGGGTTCTTTTCCCACTTCTATGATCTCTTTGGGATACAGTCCTAGAAGTTTTATTGCTGGGTCAAAGGGTATGCACATTTTTATAGCCCTAGTTCCAAAATGCTCTCCAGAATGGTTGGATCAGTTCACAACTTCACCAACAATGCATGAGTGTTCAAATTTTCCCACATCTTCTCCAGCATTTATTATTTTTGTCATATAAGTTAGAGGAGGGTGTCCTCTTTAGAGACACCCCAAGCTCTGTCACACTGGCCATACACCCCAGGACCACCACCCAAGACAGCAACCCAGATCCAAGCAGGTCAAAGCAAGAACAATTACCCTCTCAATGGCCTCCCACTCACCCCCCCCCCCCCCCACCATGATCTACAGGCCAGGAGCTCCAGAGGCAGCTCTCTGGCAGTAGCTGTAGCCACCTGCACGTATGCCATCTCTTGCCCCAGGGGCATGGGCCAGACTGCGTTCTTCCATCACCCAGTTCCAACAGAGTTCCCCACTGACCTTTTACTTTCTCTTTGGCATTTTGCGGTTGAGAAGTCTGGAAACCACCCCATCTGCCAGTGATTCACTCTCCTGAAGTCTGCTCTGGCAGGTCTGTGCTGCTGGTTGAGGCTGCCCCAAGTCTGGGCCTGTGTGGCTAACACAGAACTGTTCAGCCCCCAGACCAGTGGAATAGACCTTCCTGTCAGCCTGCCAGGCTACATTCAGTGGGAGATTTGTTTCCCTCAGTGGATTATGTAGCTCTAAAATTTGTTTAGAGTCATATTTTACAGGTATTGGAGGTGGTTGGTGCTGGAGCTTAAGCAAGTTCCTGCTTTTACTCTGCCCTCTTGGCTCTGCCTCACTATATATTTTAGAAATGAGACTTTTATCAGAGACACTGGTTGTAAAAAATTCTTTCCCAGTTTTCCAGGAAAGTTTCCACCTTTCAGGGATCATTTGGTCTGGACTTACAGGAAGGGATAGCAAATCTTGAAGCTGGCCTGGGGGCAGTGATGGAGCAGGCATAGAAAACAGTAAGAGTAAACACTAGGAGGTAGAAAAATGAAGGGCTTGTTCTAGAGTTGGTGAATAATCAAGATAAGCAGGAAGGTAAAAGTTATAAAGGAGAAGAGTAAGAGCAAAGGTTGGGAAGAATCACATAATGTCAGAGAGAACATGTGACACACAATGCCAATGTCTTATTGGAATATGGACTATTGGTCATGATATTTGGAATGGGCCTTAGGATGTTTAATATTAAAAGCATCAAACCAAATCTCATTTAAGGAAGAAGCTGAGGCTTAAAATGGAAGTGACTTACCCAAGGTGAGCTAACTAGCTTGGGGGCAGTGGTATGCTGGTAAATATTTAACAACTGGTTTTCCAGGGGAAAAAATGTGATGACATATGTTTAAGTTTGATCTACATTATTAATATATTCCCACTATTTTCTTAACTTAACAATCAATAAGACAAATAAATATATGATTTGTAGTATTTGATAATTTTTAAGGTTCAACTGTTCACACTGAAAAATTAGCAATTGTGTCTTTTAAGCCAGTTCAATCTGGCCCCAGTACCACTGTAGTTTGGGGTCAGATTGAAAAAAAATAGATTTTTTTCTGTACATAGTAGGAACTCACTGTTAAGGATTTCTGAGCAGGGTAGTATTGTAAAGTTAGCAAAACAGAAAATAGAAAAATAGAGAAATAAATGGAGAGATTAACAACCAAAATAGAAAAAGAAATCTCTATTACACCTGGCAGTAATGAGTGATGGCAAAAGAGACACAGAAGGCATAGGACAGCCACCTTGTCTGTTCCACCTCCTGGGTATGCTCACACACTAATATAATAATACAAATGAAATGCATTCATCTAGCCATACACAGCTCATACAAGGGAACCTTTGGTCCATAATCCAAAGATCATTATATTTGCCATTAGAAGGGATATTAAAGAACAACTACTTCAGCCCTCCCCCAGTTTATCCATAAAGCTTAAGTACCTTTCAATACACTACGCTGCTATCTCCTGAATCCTGGAAATTCAAAGAGAAATAAATGGAGAGATTAACAACCAAAGCCAGGTCCCAAAGAGCAGAACTGTGTCTTTGGAAGGAATGATTTTCCAGTTTGCTGCCTGTAAAAATGCTGACACAGCTAGTTTTCCAGACACTTTTTGCCAGAGGGTTTAAAGCATTCTAATTGCTAAGGGTCCCCAGGAGATTAGGTCAGCTGCAGAAAACTGTTCAGGTCAGCCTTTTTGTTTCATTTTCTACCCCTTCCCCATTTAAAAAAAAGTATTTATTTAAGTCAACAAAAGTAGCTGAATGCTGGAAGGACAATGGAATGCTCATTTTCTAAAGTCGTTGTTAAATTAGTGGGGGTGGGTGTGCTGAGACTCAAAACCTCTCAACATTTCCAATGGTGCTATTCTTTGAATACTGCCTCCCCCTTCCTGCACCATCTTGAGCAAATACTGCAAGCTGAAATGACCAACTTTGACATTTAAACTAAAGAATTCCTATTTCCTCATGCCCAAATTCTTTCTAGACTTGATTAGACAGACAACTGCCAGAGCTGTTGATGATTCTAAGCCAGCACAGAAATGGGATGCTGAGAACTCCAGGTGTCTCCTGCTGTTTGTAAACAGAGACTTGTGTGTCTGGTTTTGTGGAAAGAACCCTGAGCTCTTAGAATCAAAAGACCTAGGTTCAGTTCCTAGCCCTGTTGTTCACTAACTATCTGACTTCAGGCAAGTGATTTCTACTCTTTAAGCCTCAGTTTCCTTTTCTATAAAATGAGGATAACCATATGCATCTTGCCTGCTTTATAAAGTTTTGGCACACAAGGCATGCTAGTGAATTTCTTCTTCTATAGTCAATCACTCCTTCATACCATTGCCTAATGCATAATTCTGACCATATTAATTCCTGTTCATATGCTTCAATGACCCCATTTCCAACAGGACAATTTTGAGAAATTCAATAAACATTAAGCGCCTATTATATGTAGAGATTTATATTTGGAGCTTTGAGAGATATAAAGAAAGATATAACTTCTGCCTTATAGAACTTCTAATCTATTAAACCCCAATGGAAACTGACTAGGTTCCTCTCAGTCCAAGCCCTCTGAGAATAACAACTGCCCTTCTCACCCTATCCCCCACTTCTTACTGGTCCTGCTTCTAGGCTGACCCTCCCACAGGACAGAGGAATTTGAGTAGAAAAGTTTTCTACTATTCTTACCACTTCCAACACCAACTACTGACTAACTGCTATTGATATAAGTCCAAGAGGCCCAGGAACAGCAGTGACAACCAAATGATTAGCTCTACTTCTGGCTTATCTCCTGCAGTCAACAGCCAGGGAAGCAGCTCCTGTGGAGATCTGGCCTGGCAATAGCCCCTACTTCAGCAGACATTAGATATTGAAGACCTGGAAAAAGAAAGTGTGGAAAACAAAATCTTTAGTGCTACCAAATGGCTCAATATCAGTCTGATGGTCAATAAACATTTATTAAGCACTTGATATATGGCAGGCACTGAGATAAGTACTGGGGAGATTTTTAAAAATGACAAAAAATAGTGCCTTTTCTCAAGGAGGTCACAATATTATGGGGGAGACAGTAAGTTAAAAATGTATGTAAAACATGCTATATACAGGATAAATAGGAAATAACCAACTTGGGGTAGGCACTAGGATTAAAAAGAGATTGACAAAGATACTCTACAGAAGCTAGGCTTTTATCTGGGACTTGAAGCTAGGGATTTCAGGGAAGCTAGGAAGTGGAGGTGAGGAGGGAAAGCATTCTAGTCATGGGGGACACAAAGTGAAAATACTGGGAACCAAGAGATGGAGAGGATTTTTTTTGTTCATTTGTTTGTCATGACAAACAGCAAGGAGGTCAGTGTCACTGGATCTGAAGAGTTCTTGGTGGACTATAAGTTGTAAGTAAACTGGAAAGATGAAAGGGATAGGCTGTGAAGGACTTTGAATGCCAAAGAATTTTGTATTTCATCCTGGATGTGATAGGGACTCACTGGAGTTTCGGGGTGGAGGGAGGGTGAGACATGATTACTAACGTACTTTAGGAAAATCACTTCGGCAACTGAATGGAAAATGGACTGGAATAGGGAAAGACTTGTGTCAAGCAGACCAATTAGCAGGCTATTGCAATAGTCCAGGTGTGGGGAGATGAATGTCTATAAAAGGGAAATGGTAATATCAGAAGAGAGGAGGGGACAAGCATTAGAGATGTTGTAAAGGCTAAATCAAGAGACTTTGGCAACAGATTGGATATGGAAAGGGGCAGTGAGAGAAAGTGAGAAGAGGTTCACATCTAGGTTACAAGCCTAGAGAACCAGGAGGATGGATTACTTCACAGTAATAGGAACATTTGGAAAGGGGGAAAGTTTTTGGAGAAAGCTAATGAATTCAGTTTGAACGGACTGAATTTAAGATGTCTACAGGAAATCCAGTTCAAGAAGTCTAATAGTCATTGGGAGATGAGAGGCTGGAGATCAGCAGAGAGTGACTTAGATAAGGAGATTTGAAAAACATCACCATAGAGAGGGTAATTGAATCTATGGGAGCTAATGAAGTTACCAAGTCTTACAGAGGAAGAAGAGAAGAGGGGCCAGGGGAGAGTCCTATAAGACAGCCACAATTAGTGGGTGTGACCCAGATGAAGATATAGCAAAGGGACTTGAAAAAGAGTAGTCAGAGCAGCAGAAATAGGAGGAGAACGAGGAGAGAATAGTATCCTGAAAACTTAGAAGAGATTATTAAGGGGAAAGGGATGATCAACAGTGTCAAAGACCTTATAGAGGGGGGTGGAGCCAAGATGGCAGAGTAGAAACAGCATTTCCAAGGTGCTCTCCCACCAGACCTCTTCCAAACTATGTAAAAGGGGACTCTGAACAACTTCTGGAGCCCCAGCACCCACAGAACGACACAGAGAAGCTGACTGCCCATTGAGGACAGCTCAGCAACCCTGCAGGAAGGGCCAGCTCAGTGCTCTGGGAGCTGACAGCCCAACACCCTGAGAGCCAAGCTCGGGTCTGCGTGAGCCACAGTTTTAGCCCCAGGGTGGCCAGGTCAGCAACTGGCCAGAGGGACCCCAGAACACCAGCAGCTGTGGCGGTTCCAGAATTATCAACACAGACATGCCTAGTACAAAGTAAGAGGTTAGTGCCCTATGGACTTTGGGACCAGTATTTGGGTAACACATAGGCTTCCTCCCCTGGGGGCTAGAAGCCGCTGAAGAGAGACTCGCCATTTGCAGCTTCAGTGGCAGCATCAGCTCCTGGCCTGTGCACTGTAGGGAGATCCAGCAATCAGTCTTGGAGGTTAGTCACTCTTGTTTTAACCTGGTTGGATGTGAATTGTGATCTGAGGGTAGGTCTGGGGTGGGCATCCAACTTGCCAGAAACAGAAGTTGTGAAGACCCCAACGTTCGTGATGGAAGCTCCTTTGTCTGGTGGCAGAGTCCTACTGTGGCAACAAGCCCAAAAGTCAAGTAATTAAGTGGCAACATGCCTAGGCAAAGGAAACAAAATAAACAGAAAAATGCAACATTAGCCTCCTATTGTGGGGGCAAAGAAGATCAAAGCAGGGAACAGGAGGAGGACTGTGAGGTCAGAAATTGTGCTCCAAAAGCCCCAAAGGAAAATATGAGCAGGTTACAGGCCATAGAGGAAGCAGATAAGAGAAGTGGAGGAAAAATTGGGAAGAGTAATTAGAAGGATGCAGGAAAAGTATGAAATGAGGGTCAACAGCCTGACTGAGGAAAACAACACCTTAAAAATAGACTAACTCAAATGGCAAAGGAGGCCCAAAAGGGCAATGAGGAGAAGAATGCCTTAAAAAGCCAAATTTGCCAGATGGAAAAAGAATCTCAAAAGCTCACTGAGGAGAGTCATTCCTTCAGAGTTAGACTGGAGCAAATGGAAGCTAATGACTTTATGAGAAATGAAGATGCTGTTAAACAGATCCAAACAAATGAAAGAATAGAAGGCAATGTGTGATATCTCATGGGAAAAACCACTGACCTGGAAATAGATCCAGGAGAGATAATTTAAAGATTCTTGGACTACATGAAAGCCATGATCAAAGAAAGAACTTAGAAATCACCCTTCGATGTTTTAGACCCAGAGGGCAAAATAGAGGTTGAAAGAATCCACAGATCACCTCCTGAAAAAGATCCCCAAAAGAAAACTCCCAGGAATATTATATACAGGTTCCAGAATTCCCAGATCAAGGAGAAAATACTACAAGCAGCCAGGAAGAAACAATTTCGATATTGTGGAAACACAATCAGAATCTCCCAGGACCTGGAAGCTTCTATACTGAGGGATCGAAGGGCATGGAATATAATATTCCAGAGGGCAAAAGAGCTGGGATTGAAGCCAAGGGTCACCTACCCAGCAAAACTGAGTATTTTGTTTCAGGGGAAAATATGGTCATTCAGTGGAATAGAGGACTTTCAAGCATTCTTGAGGAAAAAACCAGAATTGAATAGAAAATTTGACATCCAGACACAAGAAGCAAGAGATGCCTGAGAAGGTGATCAGGGAAAAGAAATCAAAAGGAACTTATCAAATTTGAACTATTTACATTCCTATATGGAAAAACAATAACTGTGACTGATCGAAAGCCTGAGAAAAATTTTAAGCAGGGGGGTAAATTAGTCAAACCTCTGCATTAAGAAGATTCTTTTGACAACTCTATGAAGTAAAGGGCTATGAGTCCCTACACATCTTGTTGTTTTGTTTTCATTAAAATTATCATTGTCTTCATGACTGATTTGTTCAATCATTTCAGTCACGTTTGACTCTTTTTGCCCCTGTTTGGGTTTTCTTGGCAAAGACATTAGAGTGATTCACCATTTCCTTCTCCAGCCCATTTTATAGATGAGCAGACAGAGGCAAACAGAGCTAAGTGACTTGCTCAGGGTCACACAGCTACTAAGTGTCTGAGGCAGGATTTGAACTGAGGAAGATGATTCTTTCTGACTCTAGGCATGGCACTCTATCCATTATATCTCATTCATATTTTAAGGTTTACAATAGGTTTAGTGTACATTATCTCTTTTGATTCTCATGGGGCTATATGATATTGGTAGTGCAAGTTTATCTGTGTTTTATAGATGGGTCAACTTAGGCTCAGGGAGGTGAAAGGGTTTGACCAAAGTCATCCAGTCAGTTAATGAAAGAGCTGGTTGACCCTGGTCTTTCCCCACACCATACAACAAGAGATTAAAAGCGATATGGGAATTGAGTTCCTATTCCCTGGAAACCCTGGTAATGTTACAAAATTGGTAGTAAGGGGGATTCTACCTTAGAAACTATTATTTTAACTTTGGTCCAAACTCAGTGTGAACACTTAAGTGGCCTAAATCGGCCATATACATCTCAAATATACATTCAGCTACCTTGGGGTCATGTTGAAGATATAGGTTTTGGGTCAGAGGGGATATTGTCTTCATATTTTGGATAAGGAAAGGGATTCAAAGAGATTAAAATATAAGAAGAATGCCTTCAGCATCCCAAGGGACCATGTCAGTACCTGCCTGACCTAACAAAAAAGAGAAAATGTGTTAAGAAAGATCATTTTCTCAAATCCTTTTTAGGAATCTGGAATGTGTCTTTGAGCTAATGTTTAAATATCATAAAATTATTGCAGATTTTCCCCACAATGTGCTGGGGGAAATGTTAACAATTTTTTGTGTTTTGTTTTGAAAAAAAAAAAACTGAAACTGAAGTTGTACTAACAACTTAGTTATAGTGGCCCCAACTAGTGCTTGCTATGGAGGGAATCTGCTCAGTGGCAAATAGTTGCAGCCAATGGGGGAAAAAAGAAAGTGAAATTAAAAACAAAACAAAACAAAACCTTATGAACAAGAAGTACAACCAAATTCCTTCATCAGAAAATTTTGCTGATTCTTAACTATAGCAGTCATCAAAGTAGTTTTCTTCATCTCTCGAGGAAAGACCGTGGTTTAAATTAAATTGAGGAACAGTGGAAAAAAAAGTGTTGATCTGATCTCGAGTCAGAAAACCTGGGTTTGGGTTCTGGCTAGCTGTTTTTCTATGGGTCAATTATTAAACACTGAACCTCAGTTTTCTAATCTTCAAAATGAACATGAATAACATCTTTGCTATCTACCTTACAGAGCTAATATGAAAATTAAATGAGACAATGGTGCAGAAGTATATTATAAACCTCAAGTGCTACATAAATCTAAAGTAAACTCATATTAATAATAAATTATATTTAAACAGTTTACAAAGTACTTTTTTTCTGATGGGGTCTTAAGGTCAGATGTGACCTGGGGCAAGAGTGACTTTTGCCATCAGTCTAGGGCAAATTTTCAGTGATGTCTTAGTGTAAATAGAAGGAGGGAAACCCATAGGAGTGTATTCTAAGAGTTCACCAATGCACCTAGTGAGTGTATACTAGTAGTATATACTAAAATGTATCCCGAGACAGTGGCAAAACTTTGGAAAGTTCATGTATGGTCTGTCAGTAGATTCTAGAACCATGTGCAAGAGAGCTTAGTGACCTTCTAATGCAGTCTTCTCATTCAAAAAGAAGAGGAAACTGAGGCTTAGACAGAACAATGGAGTGTTTGACAGTCACACAGAGTTAGTGACTAATATGAGATTAGAATATAGGTTTCCTGCCTCCCGGGCCAGCATACTTACTCATTCCTCTGAGTCCTAACTTTGACCTAACTATTACAGTCTGTGCTCCTCTCATTTGGCTTTGTTAACTGATATTTTTGTTTAAAACCCCCACAGATTTGTTATTTCATAGTCTGTATATACCTGCCTCTCTCCCTCTCTCTCTCTCTCTCTCTCTCTCTCTCTCTCTCCTTCTCTGTGTCTCCCTGTGTCTTTCTCTCTGTCTGTCTCTGTCTGTCTTTCTATCTGTCTGTCTCTCTCTCCTGCCCTTCCTCTGTCTCTCTCTCTGTATTTGTCTTTTTTGCCTGTATCCATATCTATACATATGTAAACATACACAAACATATATGGATATACATACATATGTGTGTGTACACAAACACATTTGGAGAGAGAGAGAGAGAGAGAGAGAGAGAGAGAGACTGAGAGCTTTAGTTCCCAAATAAATACTTCAGCACGTCAAGGATGAGTGAGTCATCAGTGTGTCTGCTACTCTCTTCACTAAGGCTAGAGGCAATCCCTATAGACTTCAGTAAACAATCCTCATAGGTTGCTATGGTTTTTACAAAATCCCTTTCTTCCTCCTCCTTCTCCTTCTCAAGATCATCATCAACACTTGGTGACCAGTCCTTACTGGCCCCTTGATATCAGATCCCAGTCCATGACCATGCTTGGTGGGGTTTTCCTGAGCAAATTCTGTTATCAGCTTTGAAGGTCCAGGACCATGACAAGGCACCAGAGGAGGACGTCAATGGCCTATATGTATGCAATGAAAAGGCAATTATTTTCCTAGTTGTCATGCTATAAAGTGCACAGAAGAACTTATAGAGTAATAGTTTAGCTTTGGAGAAGTATTGGATTCATAGAATCCTCAAGGGCCGGCAGAGGTCAACAGATGCTGGCTGAGTTGGGGCAACAGTGTGCAGGCCACTTGACTGGTCAGGTGAGTGCTGTGAGGGTGGGGAGGGGATGCTGGTCACCAAGAGAGAAAAACAGGAGCCTACATTTACTAATTTTTACCAGAGAGACTATATTAGCCTAAAATGATATTCAGATCTCCACAAGCTAGGCAGAAAACCTGAAAGAAGACCAGTCTGGAAGAGAAACAGATTAAGAATCAAAGCAAATAATTAAATGGGTAAGCAAGAATGTACTGTAGTCTCAATGCAAGAGCTCCACACCTGAAGCCAAAGTGAAACTGGGAAAGGGAGGGAGACCAAAAACAAGACAATGGCTTGACAAATTGCTGTTTCAATTCTCCTGAAGCAAGTGGTTGCCACGACCCTTCTCTGGGCCTTAAGGCACAGCAGGAATCTTATGCTTTTCAGGTGAGCTTTAAGATGACATGATTAGGATGAGATGTTTAGAGCTGGTAGAGATTTTAGAAATCATCTAATGACCCCTTTTTTATTTTTTAAACAAATGCTTTATTAACTTCTGTTTTACATCATTCATTTCTGCCAGATTTTGAGTTACAATCATTTTCCCCCCGTTATTCCCCTACCCAACCTCCCAGAATAGCAGTCCCACAAGATATCGCTTCCTCGGTGTGTCCGCACAGGTCGAGCGCAGAGCACGTGGGGTCTGCACAGCTCAGACCTAAGAGCAGGCAAGCAGAGTACACCAGAGAGAGAAAAAGCCCCAGCCTACAGACTTACCAAGGACGAATCGCAGTCATCTCGCAGAGGGAACGGATCATTGGAGCCAGGTAGGAGAGTTGGGCCCCCAGTGGAGAGAGTGGCTTCTCAGGCTGCATTCAGCCCCCAGCCTGGAAGTTTAGAAACTGCCTGCCTGTATAATACAGGGGCTGGAATGGCAAAGTAAATTCTAGCTGCTCAGATCCTCCCATCCCTCCTTCATGAAGCAGAAAACCCAAAGATAAGTCTCCCACCCAGACTGAAATCCCAAGTTAATGGAAAATTGATAGACCCTTAGTCAATATGATAAAAAAAAGAAAGAAGAAAACCAAATTATGAGTATCAAAAATAAAAAGGGTGAATCTACCTCCAATGAAGAGGAAATCAAAAAAATAATGAGGAATTATTTTTCCCAATTGTATGCACATAAATATGACAATCTTAGTGAAATGGATGAATATTTACAAAATCACAAATTGCCCAGATTAACTGAAGAGGAAGTGAATTACCTAAATAACCCCATCTCAGAAAAAGAAATCAAACAAGCCATCAATGAACTCCCTAGGAAAAAATCTCCAGGGCCAGATGGGTTCACTAGTGAATTCTATCAAACATTTAAAGAACAATTGATTCCAATACTCTGCAAACTATTTGGGAAAATTAGTGAAGAAGGAGTCCTACCAAACTCTTTCTATGACACAAATATGGTACTGATTCCTAAATCAGGAAGAGATAAAACAGAGAAAGAAAATTATAGACCAATCTCCCTCATGAATTTAGACGCAAAAATTCTAAATAAAATATTAGCCAAAAGACTCCAACAACTTATCACAAAAATAATACACCCTGATCATGTAGGATTCATTCCAGGAATGCAAGGATGGTTTAATATTAGGAAAACCATCAATATAATTGAGCATATCAACAACAAAACTAGCAAAAACCACATGATCATCTCAATAGATGCAGAAAAGGCTTTTGACAAAGTACAACATCCATTCCTATTAAAAACACTAGAAAGTATAGGAACAAATGGAGCCTTCCTTAAAATAGTTGCTAGCATCTATCTAAAACCATCAGCAAGTATTATATGCAATGGGGATAAACTAGAAGCCTTTCCAATAAGATCAGGAGTGAAACAAGGGTGTCCACTATCACCCCTCTTATTCAATCTGGTACTAGAAACGTTAGCACTAGCAATTAGAGAAGAAAAAGAAATCTAAGGAATCAAATTAGGCAAAGAAGTGACCAAGCTGTCACTCTTTGCAGATGATATGATGATATACTTAGAGAATCCTAGAGAATCAAGTAAAAAATTACTTGAGACAATAAATAAATTTGGCAAAGTTTCAGGATATAAAATAAACCCACATAAATCCTCAGCATTCCTGTACATCTCTAATAAAACTCAGCAGCAAGAGATAGAAAGAGAAATCCCATTTAAAGTCACTGTAGACATTATAAAATATTTGGGAATCTACTTGCCAAAACAAACCCAGAATCTATATGATCACAACTACAAAACACTTCTCACACAAATAAAAACAGATCTAAATAGTTGGGAAAATATCAATTGCTCGTGGCTGGGTCGAGCTAATATAATAAAAATGACAATTTTACCCAAACTAAATTATATATTTAGTGCCATTCCAATCAATTTACCGAAAAACTACTTTGTAGAGTTAGGCAAAATAATAACATAATTTATTTGGAAAAACAAACGGTCTAGAATATCAAGGGAATTAATGAAAAGAAATGCTAGGGAAGGTGGACTAGCTATGCCAGATCTTAATCTGTATTATACAGCAGCAGTCATCAAAACTGCTTGGTACTGGCAGAGGTGTAGAGTAGTGGATCAATGGAATAGATTAGGTGCAGGAGACCCAGCAGTTAATGAATATAGCAATCTATTGTTCGATAAACCCAAAGACCCCAGTTTTTGGGATAAGAATGCACTATTTGACAAAAACTGCTGGGAAAACTGGAATACAGTATGGCAGAAACTGGGCATAGATCACTATCTAACACCATATACCAAAATCAGGTCTAAATGGGTGCATGATCTAGGTGTAAAGGATGATACTGTAAGCAATTTGGGAAAGCAAGGAATAGTTTACCTGACAGATTTGTGGAGAGGGGAAGATTTTAGGACCAAACAAGAATTAGAGAGCATTATAAAATGCAAAATGGATAATTTGATTACATTAAATTGAAAAGCTTCTGTACAAACAAAGCCAATGTAACCAAGATCAAGAGGGAGGTGAGAAATTGGGAAAGAATTTTTACAACTTATGTCTCTGAT
>WOXC01008910.1:0-205211 GCA_011680675.1 Gymnobelideus leadbeateri | reverse complement strand
AGGACAGCCCAGCAGCCCTGCAGGGAGCGGCCAGCGCAGCACTCTGAGAGCAGGCAGCACAGCACGCTGGGAACCAACAGCGCAGCCTGCAGAGCTGAGCCCAGGTGCGAGGCTTTAGCCCCAGGGTGGCCTGGCCTTCAGCCAGCTGGTGGAACCCCAGAACACCAGCAATTGTGGTGATTCCAGAAATATCAGCACAGATATGCCTAGGACAAAGTGAGAGGTTTGGGACCAGTATTTGGGGAACACGTGGCTTCCTCCCCTGGGGATAAAAAGCTGCTGAAGAAACAGCTGCACAGAAGCCATTTTGCAGCGTCAGTAGTGGCTCTAACTCCTGGTATGCAAACTGTAGGAAGATCGAGCAATCAGTCTGGGGATTAATCGCTTTTGCTTTAAACTGCCTGGATCTGGATTGTGGTCTGGGGGGGAAGTTTGGGGTGGGTATCCAACTTGCCAGAGTGGGTGGAGGCTTTACAGAGGCCACACAACTGTCGGAAGTTGTGAAGACCCCACGTTTGGGCAGAAGCTCCCCTGCCTGGTGGCAGAGTCTTACTGTGGCAACAAGCCCCAAAATCAAGTAATTAAGTGGCAACATGCCTAGGCAAATGAAACAAAATAAACAGAAAAGTTCAACATTGTACTCCTATTTTAGGGGCAAAGAGGCTCAAAGCATGGAGGAGGACTGTGAGGTCAGAACTCCTGCACCAAAAGCCCAAAATGAAAATACAAGCTGGCTACAGGCCATAGAGGACCTTAAGAAGCAGATAAGAGAGGTGGGGGAAAATTTGGGAAGAGAAATGAAAAAGATGCAAGAAAAGTATGAAATGACAGTCAACAGCCTGACTGAGGAAAATAACACCTTAAAAAATAGACTAACTCAGGGGCTCACTTTGAGAAGTGTTGTGTGATTTGACCAGATGAGACTCTGGGAAGCCGTTGTTGAGAGCCCCCCGGCTTTGAAAACCCAGATGTTGATGCTTCCCTCTCTGGTAACTGTGATTTGGTATTGATATAATGGTTGGACAGTTTGGAAGCCTGTCTGTTTGATCTGTAAGTTCTGTAACTCTGAAGTTCGGGGTGCTGACCTTTTTCCCCTGAACTAGGTAATATATATATATATATATATATATATATATATATATATATATATATATATATATATATATATATATATATATATATATATATATATATATATATATATATATATATATATATATATATATATATATATGTTTTGATTAAATAAGCTTGTTAACCAAAAAAAAATAGACTAACTCAAATGGCAAAGAGGGCTCAGAAAGGCAATGAGGAGAAGAATGCCTTAAAAAGTAGAATTTGCCAGATGGAAAAAGAATCTCAAAAGCTCCCTGAGGAGATTCATTCCTTGAGTTAGACTGGAGCAAATGGAAGCTAGTGACTTTATGAGAAATCAAGATGCTGTTAAACAGATCCAAACAAATGAAAGAACAGAAGGCAATGTGAAATATCTCATGGGAAAAACCACTGACCTGGAAAATAGATCCAGGAGAGACAATTTAAAAATTATTGGACTACCTGAAAGCCATGATCAAAGAAAGAACCTAGAAATCACCCTTCAAGAAATTCTCAAGGAAAATTGCCCTGATGTTTTAGACCCAGAGGGCAAAATAGAGGTTGAAAGAATCCACAGATCACCTCCTGAAAAAGATCCCCAAAAGAAAACTCCCAGGAATATTATAGCCAGGTTCCAGAATCCCCAGATCAAGGAGAAAATACTACAAGCAGCCAGGAAGAAACAATTTCAATATTGTGGAAACACAATGGAATGGCACAGGACCTGGCAGCTTCTACACTGAGGGATAGAAGGGCATGGAATATGATATTCCAGAGGGCAAAAGAGCTGGGAATGAACCCAAGGGTCACCTACCCAGCAAAACTGAGTATCTTGTTTCAGGGGAAAATATGGTCATTCAGTGGAATAGAGGACTTTCAAGCATTCTTGATGAAAAACCAGAGTTGAATAGAAAATTTGACATTCAGACACAAGAAGCAAGAGATGCTTGAGAAGGTAATCAAGGAAAAGAAATCAAAAGGAACTTATCAAAGTTGGACTATTTACAGTCCTACATGGAAAAACAATAACTGTGTTTGATGAAACCTTTCTCATTATGAAAATAATTGAAGAAGGGTACATGGCATATGTTCACAGGTATACATGGATAAAGGGCACAGGTTGAATTTGATGGGAAGGGATGATTTTTTTTTTTGGAGGGCAATTGGGGTTGGGTGACTTGCCCAGGTTCATGTGGCTGGGTTTTTGTTTGTGTGTTGGGTGTCTGGGGCCAGATTCGAGCTCAGGTCCTTCTGGCTCCGGGGCTGGCTTTCTGTTCGCTTTGGCACCTAGCCGCCCCAAGGAAGGGATGACTCTTAAGGGGTGAAGTCAAGAGGTGAGGGAGGAAAGTGGCAAGAGGAGATGGAGAGAGACAGGGTAGGGCAAACTATCTCATGTAGAAGAGGCAAGGGGAAGTAGATGCAGGGGAGGGGAACAACAGGAAGGCAAAAAGGCAAAAGCATATTCTCATTGAAGTTGGCTCAAGGAGAGAATCACATACATACTAAATGGAATATCTTACCTTCACTCACTCTCCTGAGTAGGGGAAAGGGGGACGAGAGGGGGGATGATGGAGGGGAGGGCATTCTGGGGAGAGCAGAGGTTAGAAGTACCCACTATCAAAGAGGGACAGGATCAAAGTAGGGAATGGACCAGGTGGGAGGTGAGACAGGTGGGAGGGAAATATAAGCAGTCTTTTACAATATATCTACTATGGTAATGTTTTGCATAGATATACATGTACAACACATACTGAATTGCTTATCTTCTTAGAGGGAGTGGGTGACAGGGGAGAAAGGGAATGGATCTGAAAATCGAAGTTTTAAAATTAAATGTTTCATAAGATGTCCAGGCAGTGGGGCTCAGAGATTCACCTTGCCCTAATGGCAAAGTCGAAGGGGGTATGGGAGAAGTTATGGGAGAGAGCAGATTGGATGAGGGGATATCTGGTGGGACTGCTATCCTGGGGTGGTGGGTAGGGAAAGAACGGGGAAAAATGTAACTCATAATCTGGTGGAAATGAATGATGTAAACCAGAAGTTAATAAAGCATTTGTTTAAAAAAAAAAAAGAAATTCTCAAGGAAAATTGCCCTGATGTTTTAGATCCAGAGGGCAAAATAGAGGTTGAAGGAATCCACTGATCACCTCCTGAAAAAGATCCCAAAAAGGAAACTCCCAGGAATATTATAGCCAGGTTCCAGAATCCCCAGATCAAGGAGAAAATACTACAAGCAGCCAGGAAGAAACAATTTCAATATTGTGGAAACACAATCAGAATAGCCCAGGACCTGGCAGCTTCTACACTGAGGGATCGAAGGGCATGGAATATGATATTCCAGAGGGCAAAAGAACTGGGAATGAACCCAAGGGTCACCTACCCAGCAAAACTGAGTATTTTGTTTCAGGGGAAAATATGGTCATTCAGTGGAATAGAGGACTTTCAAGCATTCTTGAGGAAAAAACCAGAGTTGAATAGAAAATTTGACATCCAGACACAAGAAGCAAGAGATGCCTGAGAAGGTAATCAGGGAAAAGAAATCAAAAGGAACTTATCAAAGTTGAACTATTTACATTCCTATATGGAAAAACAATAACTGTGACTGATGAAATATTTCTCACTATGAAAATAATGGAAGAAGGGTATATGGTCATATGAATACATATCTGAATGTGGGTGTATATGGTTACAGTTATATATGGATAGAGGGCATAGGTTGAATTTGTTGGGAAGGGAGGATACTCAAGGGATGAAATTATGAGGTGAGAGAGGAAAGTGGCAAGAGGAGATGGGGAGAGACAGGGTAGGGTAAATTATCTCATGTAGAAGAAGCAAGGGGAAGTGGTTGCAAGGGAGGGGGAGAATAGGAAGGCCAAAAGGCAAAACCACATTCTCATTGAATTTGGTTCAGGGAAAGAATGACATACATACTAAATGGGATATCTCAACCTACAGCAGAATAGGGGGAAGGGGGATGAGAGGAGGGATGATGGATGGGAGGGCATCCTTAGGGGGAGGGGAGATTGGAAGTACCCACTATAGAAGAGGGACAGGATCATATAGGGAATGGACTAGGTGGGGGGTGGGATGAGTGGGAGGGAATTATAAGCAGCCTTGTATAATATATCTACTATGATAATATTGTGCATAGCTAGACATGTACAACATATGCTGAATTACTTATCTCCCCAGAGGGAATGGGTGACAAGGGTGGAAAGAAATGGATCTGAAATTCAAGGTCTTAAGATTAAATGTTTCAAATATATATAAATACTATTATTAATACTCTTTTGCTTGTAATTGGGAGATAAGATGTGCGGGCATTGGGACACAAAGATTCACCTTCCTCTAATGGAAAAGTCGAAGGGGGTATGGGAGAAGGTATGGGAGAGAGCAGATTGGAGGAAGCAATATCCTGCGGGACTACTATTCTGGGAGGGTGGGTAGGGGAAAAACAGGGGAAGAAAATGATTGTAACTCAAAATCTGGCGGAAATGAATGATGTGAGACAGAAGTTAATAAAGCATTTGTTTA
Organism: Gymnobelideus leadbeateri; assembly: GCA_011680675.1. Classification (NCBI taxonomy): domain Eukaryota; kingdom Metazoa; phylum Chordata; class Mammalia; order Diprotodontia; family Petauridae; genus Gymnobelideus; species Gymnobelideus leadbeateri. The sequence continues at coordinate 200,585 of WOXC01008910.1, read as the reverse complement.
AATATAAAAAAAGAAACTACTGGCACACAGGTTGGCAAAGATCAGCAAATGAAAAACATCATTCTAGAACCTAGAGAAAATGAGGCCAAAGTAGTTACTGGAATTCATAATTTAACAGGCAGGAATGGATAGCTTCTCTGTGGATGAAAAGAAGGGTAGGATTTATGTTTAGCAGGCACAGCTAGAGGGATGGTACACACAAGAACACTAATATATAATGAAAAACTGACTTGCCCTATTCAGTTTCATTGAGACTGCCAACTGCGATATGTTATTTGACACTGCTACTTAGAGCCAAATCATTCATCGAGCATTTAAAGCTCAGCACACCACCTGTCCATGGACAGATTCATTTAAAAAGTAAAATAAAGGTTGCACTTAGCTCTGTGATAAAAGCAGAAAGCTTACCTTTATAGTAGTTAAAGTTGTGCTAGGTTTTGCCAACAAAATATGCTGTAGTATCAGAAAGAAAAAAAAATGAAAAAGACAAAGAAAATTAGCCATGTCACTCAGCTTTGTCTGGCTGATGGTTGGAACTGTAACTGAAGTGCTGTCAGCCATGTATTACAAAATTAGAAATGCCTTTTTTTCTGACATAACTTCCAAGCTTCAATTTTAAGACCTCATTTTTGTATGATTTATTTTCCTACATAATTAACCTCAAAGTTTTTTTACGGAGTTATTCCATGTAGTTATTACACAGACAAAGCTACTCTGTAGAAGTATGTTCACCAAAACATTTAACATTAAATTTGAATGAATAAAGGAAAGGGAAATAAGGGAGAGATAGAAACAAAGGCAGGGGACAGACAAGGGAGACAGAGAAAAGAGTGGGGAGTTAGAGGGATGGAGGTAGTGGAAGGGACAGAGAGGGAGAGACAGAGAAGGAGGGAGGGAAAGAGAAGAGAGAGAAAGAGGCAGTGATAGAAAGAGATAGAAAGAAGAAATGAGGGAAAGAGGAAGGAAATGGGAGAAGGGAGGAACAGTGAGAGAGGAAATGAATTAGAAGTAATTTCTGGTCAGAAAGCAAAGCAGATAAAAAATGTGGAGGAAGGCAAGGCTTCTTTTAGGAAGTGGTACTTGATCCCAACTTTTAGTATACCTGGGATTTGTAACAGTCAAGGGACAAAGTCATAGAGACAGAAAATGGAATGTCATATACAGAGAATAATAGCAAGTAGGCTAATTTAGCTAAGATATGTAGTCTGTAATTCTGAGTTATTTATAATCAGCCTAGGATGACAAGTCAGATGGTAAAGTATATTAAATGTCAAATAAGAGTTTGTATTTTATCCTAAAAGCAATTGGGAGCCATATCCAGTAGGAATAAGTATGTTAACTTAGGATATACTCCTGCATTCTCTGTATTGAAAATATGAATACCCATATTCTCTAAACATACAGTTCTGAATGACAGACTTTCAAGAAAACCACTTCACAGGGAGATGTTTGATTTCCTGCTGGGAAGAGAGACAACCTTTTCATGAACACTGGTATGAGACACATTTACTGGAATCTTTAGGAATCATATTGGTAGTTTGTTCCTAAAGGAAGTGGTGATTACATTTTTGAATAGACAATAAATTTTGATTGCATGCATTGATGAGTGAAAATATTATTAGAGTACTATCAGACCTACTAAGCATATATAATTGTAAATTGATTTTAAGCAGCTCATTACACCATGCAAGGTTCTTGAGAAGAATGTGGATATGTTCTCTAAGAATATTTTGGTATTTGCAGACTAGAGAAAGGAGAAATAGTATGCAGTGCGGGAAATCAGAAGAGTGTTAGAATAGTACCTAAAGTATGATGGCTACTGTAAATGGAGAGAAAGAAGTAGATATGAATGCTGCAGATGTAGAATTAATAAGACTTGTCTATTTATTGGATATGAAGGTACTGAGTAAGAGTAAAGAGATACAGTAGGCAATTGAAAACATGGGACTAGGCCCCAGGAGAGAGATGTGAACTTGATTTGTAAATTTAAGCTGTCTTAGAAATAGGGATAATAATTGAAGCAATGGAGGATCATGATAAATCTATGGAAACTTTGTTTTAAACATCACTCTTTTAAAATTTTATTCTACTTGTGTTAGAGTAAAGTGTTGGCCTTGTAGTCAGAAGACCTAGATTTAAATCCAACCTCTGACATATACTCGCTATGGGACCATGGGGCTGGTCACTTATCCTCACTGTGCCCAAGGAACTCTCTAATATCATAAGCTACACATGTGTGTAGGGAGGGGGGAAGGGACATTAGGGCTGATGGTACTCCAGTAAGTCTTTCAATCACTAACGAATACAGACATGACTAATCTTTAAGGTCCTTTAAGCTGAAAAATTCTATGTTTCTAAATACATTCTCTGAGGTATGAATTACTAATAATCTCCCCACCCCAGAACACGTTGCAATCATAAATTCTTAGCCCTTAAATGTTCAGAAATATTATCCTCTAGACTAGATTTCTATTTGTCCAGAATCTGTTTCATTAAAAAAGAACAAAGTTTCTCCCTGAAACATCACATGATACCTTTACAGTCTCGGCTGACAGAATGAAGTCAGCTGAGAAGTCATTTAAGCATTTGCTCCACAGACTAATGACAACATACATTTTGCCAGGAGTGGGTGCCAAGAGGTTATGTATTTGTAGCAGCTGTGGCCTGACATGGCCCCAACCCCAGTAACATTATGGCAGATATCACCAATGCCCTGAAGAATTTGTGTCTTCCATGCTTGTATCTACATAAGCCAAATGAGTGTAAATTTTAGTCATTTTGACCAAAGTAGAAGAATGCTGACTGAATACACTGGTTTTATTTTTTTCCAAGGACTATAACATGTTAGGCTGCATATTTTAATACTGGATTAAATTCCATTTAGTTCATTTATCCAACAAACTCTTATTAGATTCCCATTATGTTTATTGTTTTAAGTACTGGGGTGATATAACACTTAGTCTAGACAAAAATATTGTTCTCTTGGGTTTTACCGTATTATGAAATTTAACTTGTTCAAAAAACCTAGAAAAAAGTTATGTATAAATCGTGTTTTAGAGAGAATGCATAAAGGTATTCTGTCATTTTGGACATTTCTATCTCTAAACATAACAATGCTTATATTAAAGAATGATAACTCAATTAAAATTACTTATGGCAGTTATGCTTACAATATAGTAGCACCCCCTTTCTTTTAGGGTTAACTCCTCCTTTTTAGGTGAAGAAAGAAACTTTGGGTCCAGGAAAAATAGATTAATGAAAGTGATCAGACCAGTGTTAATTTGTGTTTTTTTTTCAACATTATAAAGTATAATAATATATAATAATGACATGAGACAAGTACAAACTGAGAGAGGATCATTCTTGGAGTCAAAAAGACCTGGGCTCAAAACCTGCTTCTGTTCCATACTAGCTAAGTGACATATTAGAAAACCATTTAAACTCTCTAAGATTTTAATTTATACACCCTCACCCCACACCCACCCCAATAAAAGAAAAAAAGGTGAAAATCAATTTCTATAAAGAGGGAAGAATCAGAGATGAAATAAATCTGGGTGAAGTTTTTCTAGAGATCATCACTTCTGATCTCATCACCATGCTGCTAACTCAAGTCTAGACTGACATCACCTTCATCATTCTTCTCTCCCCTCTGTAGCTGCAACCCAGCATCCCCAGGGTGGCTGCCAACACAGGTTCTTAGATCTGCTTTTCTAAAGGAAAGCAACCCAAAATGGGTTAACAATCTTGCTTTAATCAATCAAATCTATCATTTACCTAGTTCAGGGGAAAATGTCAGCACCCCAAACTTCAGAGTATACAGACAGAAGTTATAAAGCAGAAGTTACAAGAAAACAGAAAAACATATCAAGCAGACAGACCTCCAACTGTTCAACATTACATCCATACTTAGTTACCAGAGAGGGAAGCATCAACATCTGGGTTTTTTAAAGCCAGGGGGCTCTCAATGGCTGCCCAGAGTCTCATCTGGTCAAATCACACAACACTTTTCAAAATGAGCCCAAAACAAAGTCTCACATCAGGGTTTATATAGCCTTCTCCTGGCTCAGAGAATGTAACAACCCTCTTGACCCCACTGCCCAATCACAAAGTATCTCCTGAAAAACAAGCCTCCAGCCACAAACTCTAGGTGCACTTAAGCCTATTAAATGGCCTAGGGGCAGGAAAGATCTTACACAATACAATCTTAGAAAGATGGCAACAACATAAATTTACATTCCCATTACATTCTGCCCCAAGATCTTTCAAGTCCCTAGCATAGGCAATTTACATTTGAATTAGCACTAATACCTCTTAGGTCACATTTGCAAGATACATAACTGAAGTTACCAAAGTAGCCACAGGGCCTTAAACAAACACAAAGTACATTGCATTATCACCTTCAAAACAAGGGTCCAAATAAATTTCTCTTAGGGGAAGGGGGGTATCCTTCCCCTCCCACTGTTCCAGCCCCTGGTCCCAAGTCCTGTGGCTGGGCAACAAAACCAACAGGGTGGGGTCAGCATGCAGGCCATTCTTCTCTCCTGGTCAATGGCTCCACAAAGCCACATCTACCACAACTGGGAAACAAACAATTATCCCAGCCCCCATACTTTCCTTTTACTCTGCAGATCCTGTTCTTGACACCATTTGTAGCAGCAAGGGCCCAGGGTGGCTGCCAAAACAGGTTCTTAGATCTGCTTTTCTAAAAAGCAACTCAAAATGGGTTAACAATCTTGCTTTAATCAATCAAACATCTCATTTACCTATTTCAGGGGAAAAAGTCAGCACACTGAACTTCAGAGTATATAGAGGTTACAAGCAAACAGAAGCATTTCAAGCAGACAGGTCTCCAACTGTCCAACCATTACATCCATGCCTATTCAGTCACCAGAGAGGGAAGCATCAACGTCTGGGTTTTTCAAAGCCAGGAGGCTTTCAATGGCCGCCCAGAGTCTCATCTGGTCAAATCACACAAAGCTTCTCAAAGTGAGCCACAAAACAACACTTCCCATCAGGGTTTGTATAGCTTTCTCCTAGCTCAAAGAATGTAACAACCCTCTTGACCCACTGCCCAATTACAAAGTATTTCCTGAAAAACAAGCCTCCCCCCACAGGCTCCAGGTGCACTTAACCTAGGGGCAGGAAAGATCTTACAGAACACAATCTTAGAAAGATGGCAGCAACATAAATTTACATTCCCATTAGACCCTCTGATTGGATGGATGGAATACTAAACTCTCCCCTGTGTCTTCCTTTAGAGAGGGCAGAAACTGGACTTGTGCTCACTCCACTTTGTATATGCTGCTTTCAGTTCCATCAAACAAGATGTTTCCATACCTGGTACCCCTTGGTCTCTCCCCTCCTCCCACTTTCCTGCCTCCTTTTGTGTTATCTCCCCCTATTCAAGTGTGAGGTCAGGAACTGTCTTTCTTTTTATCCCCAGTACTTAGTATAGTCACTGGCATACAGTAAGTACTCAACAAATGTTGATTGAATTGGATATAATATTGAGCTGGGCATTAAAAGCTCTATATAATTTCACGAGTCAAAAGGATAGCTCATTGTATGCATAAAGAATGATGTAACCAAAGTAGCACAGTGGAAAAAAAAATATTCTGACTTTGTAATTAGAGGGCCTGCATTCAAAATTTATCTCACAATCTATGTGATCTTGGACAAATCACTTAACCTCTCTGAGCTTTAGTCTCCTTATCTATAAAATGATGAGATTGAACTAAATAGCCTCTAATATTCCCTTCTGGATCTAAATCTATGATCTTATGAAGGGAGAAATTATAGCCAATGACAGGTAGTCCAGTTTGTTTGGTGTAGAGAGTACAGGGAAGAAAGTTATTTTAGACTGGAAACGTAGAACAGCATCAAACTATAGAATACTTTGGATATGAGGCTAAAAAATTTGAATTTTATTTCTTGTACTCTTGAGAGACTGTCATGCACCTTGAGCAGAAACACAATAAGTTCAGGTCAATGGATAAGAAAGATTAATCTAGCATTTCTGGAAGATAGGTTGGAGAGAGGAGAGGGTAAAGACAGAAGGCCATTGCAATAGTCCAGGTGAGAGAAAACTAGAGTCTGGGTTAAAATAATGTCAATGAATTTTATAAACACAATGGCTTTTATAGTGAATCTCTTAAAATAAGAAATCTTCTGGTGAAACTGCTACTTTAATTACTATAATTCATTAAAGTTCCTATGGTTAGGCATTGCAAAGTATGAAAATTTCAGGGTCAAGCAAACCCATTAATCAGTAACTAATATTAGCTTACTAATCATAAAACAATCTATAGCTACAAAACACTTTGTGTACAAGATCTAATTTGATTCTCACACTAACTCTGTGATAAACCTATAATCATAAGACATTGGAAATATTTTTATCCCTAATTTAGAGATAAGGAAATTAAGATTGTGAGAGGTGAAATTATTTGTTGAGGATCACAACATAGCCAGTAAGTAATATAGCCAGTACTTAGCCTTACTGGCTCTAAGCTGAAGGTTCTTTCCATTACACTACACTATCTCTCAAATAAATGTATCATCTTGGCAAATGTCAAATTCATGGTGAGATCTATAGGTGGTTTCATAGTTATTAATCCTAGACAAAAGAAAGACCATACATATTTGTTTCTTCCAACTTCTTCAATGCCATTAATTAAAGACAAAATCTTTCAAGTAAAAATGCATGAACTGAGAAGACTCTTGGCATATTATCCACTATGCAGCTCAGTCAAACAGGAAAAATATGATGAAACATGTTTTTTTAATTATTATTATTGCAGTACATAGGAGAAAACTTTCAACAATATTCTACAATGTATGTCAGCGCAAAAACAAGAGGAAACAATGAAGATGGAAAAAAGATGGAAATGTATGAGTAACAATGAATAACAACAACAATAATACCTCACCTCTCTAAAATCATGTAGGACCTACTAAGAACTCTGGGATTTTCTCACAATACCTTTGTATGGCAAGGTTATTTATGTAAGTATTGCTATCCCCATTTTATAGATGAAAAAACTAAAACCTAGACAGGTGAAATGACAAATATCTATACAATTGTACTCTATGCCACGTAACGGGGAGAAGCCAGGGATTATTTGGTATGTTAGAAAGTTAGGGAAGTTTTCATGAAGGAGGTAAAATTTGAGCTGGTCATTAAAGGATACCTTGAATTTAAAGAGTCAGAGGAACAAATTATTTTAGACATAAGGAATGATGAAAAGAAATACATGGAGGTGGAAAAATTTCTAAATTTAAACTTCCTCAGTCTAAACCCACAATACTATGGAGTAAAACATTATCAAAGCAAAATACTTTCTCAACCCATCAGCAAGCATTCAATAAGTGCTTACTATGTGATAAGGCACAAAACAGTTCCTCCCCTCAGGGAGTTTATAGTTGCAACTGATTATATACAAACTATATATATACAGTACAATTAGAGATAATCAACTGAGGAAAGGCACTAGCATTAAGGGGAGTCAGGGAAGTCTGAGGAATAGTACTGACTAAAACCTCTATTAAAACCCAATTATGATGACTCATTATGGGACTGCTTTGATTTAGCATCATTTAGGGTTATGCCAGTAGAGCTGACAGATAAACAGGAAAGGCTTTGAGCATGAACCTGAAAACAGACTTAATGACTATTATCTAAGGAGAAGTCAATCACCAGAATACTAATTAATAATAAGATCATGAAATTAAATTATTAAATGCTTATTACTTAACAGAAAGTTGACCATCAAGTTATGAATTGAGTAGCCATAGCAACTCATTAAACCTTCTAGTAAGTTGTGGAGAGTGTATGGTCTGCATTTGTAGAGTATAGTACCCATAAAGATAAATATCACACATCCTTAAAGTCAGTATTCACTAAAAATTTCTGATTTCTCTAAGGTAGTTGATATAAGGAGCTTTGAACAACCCTTTTCATTGAAGTTCTAAGTAAGTACATAAGAGTAGACAGTAAGTTGTAAGAGTCACTTTTTTTTTCCACTTGGAAAAGAGCATGAGGTCAAATAGATTTCTGACTAAAGCCAAAAATCCCATTCCTCTGTAATCGGTTAAGAGAGATATAGAAATAGATAATGGCATAGAAAATGACCATATAAGCAACAATGGGTTGTTGCTAAGTAGCTAGGCTAATATTTTCAATAGCATTGACAATGCTTTAATTGACATTTTATGATGGTATATATTAGAAAATGCTTTTCTGGGTGGCTAGGTGGCACAGTGAATAGAGAGCACTAGCCCTGGAGTCAGGAGAACGTGAGTTCAAATCTGGTCTCAGACACTTAACACAAAACTAGCCATGTGACCTTGGGCAAGTCACTTACCCCCCAACTGCCCTACATCCCCCCCCTCCAAAAAGCAAAAAAAAAATGCTTTTCAAAGGATGATATTTGTGTATTTTAATGAAAAAATAAGCTCTCATCTATGAAATCTGTAATGATACTGTAACCAGTACAATTGACAATGATTTGTTTGGAAACACATTGGGAGGAAGCAAAGTGTTCTCTGGTGAGGTGAAGCTCATAAATATCTCATATGAAACTTGATTAAAGTTCTATCACAAAATCTCTCCTGCTGACTGGATGAAAACAAATAATCTCTGCTAATCTAACAGATTTTATTCCCTGGATAGAGTCAAAAGTGTCAGATATGCAAAATAAGAAAAGAAATATCATTGTCGGATGTATGATTGGCTTCCTGGAAAATGATATCTTTCCATTAAAGGGATTTTGATTAATGAGTATTTTTAAATTTTAAAAACATGTATATATTCATCCATGTAATATATGTTTTGATATTTACATGTACATGTGTGTGCATGTGCATGTCTGGGGAGTATATGTATGTGCATATACCCACATATGTATGTGTTTGTGTATATTCATCTATACCCACATCCCAATGGAACATAGTCCAGTTTGTTTGGAGTAGAGTGCAGGGAACAAAGTTATTTTAGACTAGAAATATAGAGTAGCACCAAACTGTAGAAGATTTTGAATGTGAGGCATATGTATGTATGTATGTATGTGTATATGTAATAATATATACATATATTCACACATATAAAATATATACATATATATGTATATACACAACAAAACACTTTATATAGAACCAGGGAAAAGCAACAGCAGTTCTGACTGTAGTGTTTGGGGAGAGTGGTTCCAAGCCTTTCAAAATTTGCTGAAGTGAAGTATCTAAAAGCTGAGTTAATGCAAGGACACTTCAGCATGGTGGTGTAGCCCTCAAAATATTAAAGGTTGATTACTTCTGAGATACTTCTGTTGAAAAAGTAAAACAGGCTATCTTTGAAGTGCTATCTACTTCTGCATTGCTACCTAATGTTTAACGCTGAACCCTGAATATCATAGGCAATGAGAGACTGAAGTTCTTTTCCCTCAACAGGAATGACTTGTTTAAATTCAAGGTGAGAATGACTATTGAACAACATGTCTACATCTTTCAGAGAACAAGAATGTTTTCAAGGTAACCATTTCATCATCACTGTTTCTTCTCTTCTGTTATTATTTAGTAATCAAAATGGATTTCAAGTTTCAATCATCATTTTTAAAAGGAAAACAAATTCTTTGGATAGCACTCAGCACATTAGAGACCAAGGCTCAACAAATAACAAATGTAATAGAAGACCCCAGGTATGTCAATGTTTGTAGGTGTGATAGAATTGGATAATGTGTTTTCTTTTTCTCAAGGGTAAGTTGAAAGTAGCTCCAGTAATTCACAATAACACAACTCAGTTTGTCCTTTCTAACACACAGGATGCAACTTTATCCAGTCTACTTTATAAAATTATTCTCAGGACAAAATGTGGGAGTATGTGAATGTTTTTTGAAGAAGCAAAAAGCATGTATCCAAATTATTAGAAACTCATATTTATATGTTCCCATTAAGGTTTACAAAACATTTCACCCACAACAACCTAGTAAAGTTGGTAGTTGGTATTTATTGTTATGGGCAGCTAGGTAGTTTAAATCTGGCCTCAAATACTTCCTAGCTTTGTGCCCTTGGGGAAGTCACTTAACCCTTTTTGCCTCAATTCCCTCATCCATAAAATGAACTGGAGAAGGAAATGTCAGATCACTCCAATATGTTTGCCAAGAAAACCCCAAAAGGGATCTCAAAGAGTCAGAAACAAATGAAAAGCAAATGAATAACATTTACTATTCCTCCATGTTCCTCAGTCTCAAGTGGAATCTCCTTGTCTATATGACACTCACTGAATTAGAATGAAAACAAAAACTTCATCTGGTAGTTGGAAATGGGTAATTTGGTTCTCATTCTAACTATGTGACTGCCATGTTTTTAGAGACTGTTCTGTGGGTCAGTTACAAATCCATCCAAAATGGTTTAGACAGACATTTTCCTTTCTAGGACATGAATTCCCTTCCAACTTTTCCACTGAGGTGTTTTAAGGTGATGGTTATTAAAGTCTTTGCCAATAAACTTCATCTCTGAAAAATCTGCCTTTTTAAAATAAAATGGCTTTGTCTTTGTTTCCAAGTACTTTGCATAGTACTATACTCCTTCATCATTTAATGTAGTTCCTTTATAGCTGACAAGGTAAAATTTGAATACACCACTTGCCACCCTGAATTATACACATAAATAAGATCTTGCAGTCAGGAGATTGGACTATTTCAGCTATTCTAAGTGGTTTCTTCCACTGGCTCCACACTATGAGAATAAAAATTAAACAGGCTATTTTCATTATTATTAAATTACTTCCTACTTCAAAAGCTGCCAATTCATCCTTGACAGATCTCTTATCTGCATGGATAGATAGATGGATGGATAGATAAATATGTGTGTGATAGATAAATATGTGTGATACACACACACATACACACACACATACATGTATATGTGAAGGGATAAAACCACTGTCCTTATAAACAAGAGATCTGAGTTCAAGTCCCAGCTATAACACTTACTAGCTATGAGACTATGAATGAAGGAATTATGAATGAATGCAAAAGCATTTATTTAAGGTTTTCTATGTGACAGACAGCATGCTAGGTGCTGGGAAGACAAAGATAAAAGTTAGATAGATAGTCCTTGTCCTCAAGGAACTTACATTTGAATAGGGAGAAATAACACATATAGGGGAGTGTTAGCCAAAGAAAAGGAGTTTTGTCTGAAGAGTCATAGGAACACTGAGTATAGCCACAAGGCAAGTTATTCTCATGCCCTTTCCAAAAGTGTTATTAGTATTGAGTTTATTACTTCTCCCGAAGAAAAAAATTGAAAAGGAAGTGGAAACTTCCTTTACAAACTACATATGTCATGCTAGAATGGATATCAAGATATGCTAGGATGTCTGGGGTGAGCTGGATGTGGTGCTTAGGGTGAATTGTCTGAGACAAAATAGACATTTAACAAATGCCTGTTAACTGCCCAACTGATTCAGTGACCCCAATAGGAATAATAATTCTTATGCTACATTCTTCCTGGGTTTGTTGTATAAAAAGCACTTTGTAAATCAGCAAATGTTATATAAATAGAAGCTCTTATTATTAGAGATAATTATTTACAAATATATTATTAACATCTGTAATTTCATTGGTGAGGAAACTCCCTCTACCAATACAGATAAGCCATTAATTACTCTGCAATTTAGAATATTAGAAAGATGCTTGGCAGCACTGAGAGTTATAAGGGACTTGCCCAAAGTCACAGAACTAATGCATAAGATAGGACCTGAATCCAAATCTTCCTCACTCAAAAGCCAACTTTCCATCTTATACTGCCTTATACTTAAGTAGACACTTATACTACCAATAAATAATGATACATATTTTTTAACTATAACACAAAAGGAAAATCTAATAACATCTAGGGACTCTGCAGCAAATCCTTTTAACCTTCAATTTTGAATTTGCATAAATGCAAGTTAGTCTTCCTATTCTATCATTGGAATGAATACAAATTGAAGCTTATTTAGGGCAGGGACTTTTTGGACCATGTGTGAATAATCTCACCTAGCACAGTGTGCCTGGCAAATAAGAAATACTTAAACTTGTTGAAGTGACTTAAAAATTCCTTCCCAAAGACACTAATCCACTAAGTAACATATTAGGTCTTAAGCATATTTCTGTGCTCTAAGTGATGGACAGTCAGCCAACATACCAAAATTTCATGCAGTTCTCCTCCAGAAAGTCCATTTCCCCCCCAAAAAATTATCTAGGATTATTCATGTATGTGCTCCTCATATTTTATTTTTGAATGGTATTTTGCTGTATTAACCATTAAAATTTCAGAAATCTCCTTATTCATAAAATGTAAGTTAATTTCTCTTGATATTAATGCATATTTTGTGACTTCAGTGATTTTATCATATTTCTTTTTATTATTTTAGAATAAATACATTCATTATTCAAGTCTCTGTATAACATTTTTTACATATCTATTTTGTATGTATTCTGGACTTGGAAATGTTATTACTATCTTTTAGGCATAAGGCATCAGTGTTTAAAACATTGATTTTTTAAAAAAGTAACATGGTTCTTCTTCTCTTGGTAAAGTTTCATGATTTTTCTGGAACTGTCAAATTGTTATACAGCATCTTTCCTCTTTTCCCACACTGGTATGTTACCTATCTTATGTTACCTAAACAGATAGTACAAACCTTTATAAACCTAAAGCAAGGCTTCAAGGCCTACTAATTCCACCATTCTCTTATCATCCCCATATTAAATTGTCTAACCTTCACTTAGTCCCTACTGAAAATTAAGTTAAATACCAACCAAATTTTTAAATGCCTTCAATTATGGTATGACTAATAAAACAGATCTCCAGATGATATATTTTAAATTGAGGTTTTAGCTTTTACTTAGCCTTGAAGAAAATCAAGGAGGATGCACAAATGTAATATGTCTCCACCTTGCCACTACAAACCAGTTCCCTAAAAATGTAAATAATGAATACTAGATGACTAAAAAATATTCCCAAAATGTTAATGAGACAATTTTGCGACATTTTAAACCTCTCATTTTCTCGTAGATAGTCAACATGTTCTGGAGGCACCTGCCTAAAAGATTCAAAACTACCTTCTAATCATCATTTTCTGTGGGACTTGAGTGGCTCTTTCAAAATATTACCTATAGGAGTAAAATTGTTCATTCCATTGATTTTCCTAGATTTTCTTAATGTAGCCCCCTTTGGATTGCTAGAGAGAGGGTCACATTGACTGGAAAAAAAATGCGGACCTTCCTTTTGAAAAGAGAATTAAATAACAGTAAAAAATAAAAAACAACATAACTCCAGATCCTGTGAGGAGTCAATTTCAGCAATCCCAGGAACCTGCTTATATCCTTATATGTTTTATTGGTGCACTTTCATTAGCCTACAATGTCGCACAGGTGAAAGTGTAAGTTTCAGGACCATTAAACCCTACATCCTCTCAGTGTATAGTAATTAGAGAAACACCTGGGCTAAACAGCAGTGTGCCTCCACTGTGAAAATTAAAGGTGTGTTCAACTACCTTCAGATAAGTCTCTTCCACTAAGCAGGAAGAGCATGGGGGTCAACATGAGGCTGTTATCTGAAACAGGTGGACCCAGTAGTTTAGGACCCTGCAACATACAAATGCCTCACATTATGGTTTTTGGATGGGTTGGGTTAACTTCAAAGCAAAGTTATACATATTTTGTATGCAGAATCACAAGATTTCTGTTTTGGAAGGAAACTCACAGGCCCTCTAGTTCAAACCACATCTGATGATAATAATTTCTACTGCTATTCTTTATATTACACTTTAAGTTTTGGAAAACAAATATTATCTCTTTTTGTCCTCACAATAACCCTGGAAGGCATGCACTGTTATCCACATTTTAGAGAAAAGGAAACCAAGGCTGACAAAGGTTAAATGACTTGCCCAAGGTCACAGAGCTAATAAGTATCTGAGACCAAATTTGAACTTAGGTCTTCCTGACTCCAAGTTGAGTGCTTTGTCTATTGAACCACCTAACAAGTACCTTTTTTTCACAATACATCCAATGAGTGGTTATCTAGCCTTTGCTTAAAGGTCTCCTAGGAGTAGAAACCCAAATCTAAGAAGCCAAATAATAATTTGCAACACAGTACTTTGTTGATGAGGGGAAGCTCAGAAGAATGGAAAAAGCCCAGGATTTGGATGCACTAGACCCCAGTCCAAATCCCAGCTCTGCTACTAGTTGGTTATATGATTCTGACTTTGAACATTTTATCTAACCTATTTGAATCTTTCTGACATGTAAAGGGGAAAGAATAGTCATTTTGTTAGAAATATATTAAGCTTTAATATTTCGCAGCATAAGAGTTTGAAACAAAAAATGTCATTGACTGGGAAGGATTTATACACATCTCAGGCATTGCAATAACTATGTTATGTCTATTGTGTTGTCTAATGAATAAAACAGACCCAGATATCTGGGTTTTCCCCCTTTCTTTTTCTTTTTCTTTTTTCTTTTTTTTTCCGCTTTTTTGGAGGGCAGTTGGGGTTAAGTGACTTGCCCAAAGTCACACGGCTAATAAGTGTGTTAAGTGTCTCAGGCCTAATTTGAACTCAGGTCTTCCTGACTTGAGGGCTGGTGCCCTATTCACTGCACCACCTAGCCACCCTGCCTCTTTATTTTTCAAGGTAATTTACATCTAACTTCATTTCTCCTCCAATAAAATAAAAGGAGGAACTAAAAGAAATTTAAAAAAAACTTCTATAGGAAGTATGCACACTAGGTAAGTTAATATTGACTGGTAACAAAGGAAAAAAACCAAAGGATTCACTACTCAGAGAAAAGCACTCATTCTAAACTATGCAGCTTTCTCTCAAGATTTCTAGCAGGAGGCTGGAAATCTCAGTTCTCTCTACCCAAAGTAACCTATTTTGTAAAGAGACACAACCCCAAAGTTCTTGAAGTACAATAAGCCATTGCCATTCCAAGCAAAATATGATGATACAAAATGACATTAAGACCATGACGAAACACTCATGGTCAAATTGAAGCAGATTGATAAATTCAGTCAGTCTGATTCACCACACTTTATCTCTACAGCTGAGCCCCATGGCATGCTGAAGATCAGGCAGCTTGCAGATTATTAAAACTATCTTCCTCTGAATTAGAGTAAAGGAATATTCTGTATCCACATCAAATTCATCCACGCTGTAGATACACAGAGAGCCTAAGTGGAACAATGGGATGGCAGAGACATTGATTGTGTGCTTGGTCTAAGTGATAGTTCTCAGAAGGTTGAACATCATAAGGCAAATCTGGAAAATGAAAGATTAAGAGCATGAAAAGCCCAGTGAAAAAACATTGACTGCTGACTGGCTTTCCACTCCTACTCAAGGATGGACACACCAGAGATTTTACAAAGTTACCAAAAAAGGGAAGAGTCATCCAAAGAAAAGTGCAAGAAAAATTACAGCTCAAGAAATGGAGAGGAATGAAGTGAGCTCCTTTATTCAGTGTTAAAGTCTAAAAATGAACAGTCAGTCCTACTATGTGCAGAACACTGCGTGAGATGTTAAATTACCACTCCTACGAGTATCTCTATTTTATTAGAGTACTAAAGAGAGTCACTATTTAGACCCAGGTGTGTAAATCAGTAATGATAGAATGTTAGGCACTGAGATATGCTAATGGAAGAGAATTAGCAAGGGGACCAGGGCAGGGGAAGCATGCAGGGGTTTCTGCTACCTCTCAAATCACACATTTAGGTACATACAGTTTACCCTGCGTGACTTTGTGCCCTATGTTGTAGGAAAGTTATATATCTGCTTTTCCTCTTCATTTAGTCTCTGATTTAGAAGGTATTTGTGGTTGTTACACATCTTGCTGAATTCCTGAAGAGCTGCTGATAAAACCCTTTTGCTTTCTGCAAGATACTATTTCTATCTGTAATTACTGTTCCATAATTGTTCCAAAGAAGAAACATCTGTTGTTGCTCATTACCATTTTCTTCTCGCTTCCTTATAGCTTTTATGTACTTTGAAAGTATCTGGGATTATATTATTACTTTTTTTTTACCCAAATGCCTTCCATTGAAGTCAATTAACACTGTTCAAAAAACAATCCAAATGAAAACCTGGAAGTATTCAGGGACCTAAAAAGTAGGACAGTGTTTTTTTGATTTGGGGTTAAAAAAAGTTTTTCTCTAGAATGTATCTATAGTTTCACTGAAATCCTCTTAACTTCTTTACAGAAATGATGCCTCAATTTAAGAGAATTGGAGCAAAGTTTCCTACCTCTAAGTCCAGTGGTCCTTGGTATAGAAGGCTAGAGAAGTGACTGACTTTCTTGTTTTTATTTTCATACCTCAGATCAATGTGAAATTCACACATTTCCACCAGGAAATACCCTAGGCAATTTTAAAAACTCTTTGAGGAACAGGAATTCCTGATAAAAATCTAAAACTTGTATCATTTAAATTGGTGTCAAATCATGATGGGTAATAATTCCACAAGATGTACAAAAAGCAATGTGAAACAATTTCAGTTACTAACATAACTAGTTTTTTGGATGCCATTCATTTTTAACATTTATATTTGGTTAATTGATATATATATATATATATATGTATATATGTGTATGCACTTATTTTCTGCCCTGCACTATTAGCTATCTGATATTACCATCTAGGCTGTTAAGACTTTTGAGGGCAGACCACATCCAGAAGAGAGCAGCAAGGACAATGGGGGAACAAAAGCCTTTAATTTTTAGTGGGTGACTATAGCTGCTCCTGTTTTATTTAAAATATCAATATAATATTGTAAAAACTATGACAGAGGATGTCCTTGATATATAATAACCACTGTGCCATTTACATTCGTAGAAGGAGATATTGCAGTGCTGAATTGATATGTCTGTAATTGCAGATGACAAAAAATATGGATGGATAGAGGTGATAAAATTTCATTCATTCATTCAATTCAGTAGCAAAGACTATCCAAAATCTCTAATAATTTTCTTTAAGGAATGGGGATAGGGAAAGGACTATATTATCTGTTGACGATAAGAAAATTAACTTTAAGTATAATTTAGATATTGAAAACCATCTAAAAGTCCCAAGTTGTCCATGCCTGAGCCACTGTTGTCTAAAAAACTAAAAAACCATCTGCCAGATGTTCTCCACGTGAACATTGTGGTATAAAAGAGAGCAGTTGTTAAAGAGTTGCCAAGTCATATGTTGTTGTTTGCTCTTTATTCTCAAAGAAGACCATGACATCAAGAAAGTGATGTCATGACTTGCATGCGAATTGGATTTAAGTGAGGCAGAGCTGTGCAAAATCACCAGCCTCACTTGCTCCAGAGGAGCCATCTGGGTCCAGTAACAGGATATAGATTAGAACTACTGGGGATGACCCCGAACGCAGTGAGAGACCTTGGACTTTTAAACTAAGGTCTTTCCCAGGCCTCAGTTTGTCTGAGGCAATGTCCATTCAGTGATTAAGGCTAGGTGAGAAATAAGGCAAAGAATGGCCTCTTTTAACTAGTCAAAAAAAGTTATTTAAGGTTCAATTGAAAGAACTAGAGATGTTTAACACCCTCTGCCACAGAGTTACTCTATAAAAAAAGATATCCATAATCTTGAAAAGTAAGTGGCATGAACTCAAGACCCTTCACCATCTACTTTGCCCCCTTCCAAAATCTCCCCATCTTATAAATACCCCCCTTAAATTATAGTGCCCCAAACTAAATAAAAATTCTAAATTTGGCCTGACCAGGACCTATCACATCATTGTTCTTAGAAGCTGTGCCTCTCTTAATGAAGCCTAAGATTGCATTAACTTTCTTTTTCCTAAAGAACAAGCAGGTACGTTACATGGTGCATAGAGTACTAGACCTAGAGGCAGAAAGACTATAGTTCCAATCTTGCTTACACTTAACAGCTATGTGACCCTGAGCAAGTCACTTAACCTGTTGTCCTCATTTTCCTCAACTCTAAAATAAGGGTGATACCACCCATCACATATATATGGTGTGAGGAACAAATAAGATAATTTGTAAGATACTTAACACAGTCTGGCACATAGTAGGTTCCTGATAAATGCTTGTTCATTCTCCTTCTCCTTTGGCTACATCAGCATGCTGACTCATACTCAGCTTATACCCCACTAAAACCCTCACTCTTTTGCAAACAAACTTCCATCTAACCATACCTCCAACATTTTGTATTTGTGAAATTGATATTTGAACCCAAAAGCTACACATTTATCCCTATTGGATTCCTCCTATTAGATTGAGCTCAATGCTCTAACCCATCAATATTTAAAATAACAGAACCAAGAATGAATCCCTAGGGCATTCCCCTGGAAATGTCCTGCCCAGTTGAGGTCAGGAGATTTTAACAATGTGAAAATACACCTAGCAACTGAAAATGATTTGGCAGAGAGAAAGAGATGACAGAGCTGGGGAACCTACAGCCTCAAGGCCACATGTGACTTTATAGGTCCTCAAGTGCAGCCTTTTGCCTGAGTCCAAGTTTTGTAGAACAAATCCTCTTATGAAGGAGATTTGTTCTGTGAAGTTTGGAGTCAGTCAAAGGGCCCCACTTGAGGACCTAGAAGGCCACATGTGGCCTCAAGGTCACAGGTTCCCCTCCTCTGGATAAGGACTTATTCTTGAAAATATTATACTTGAAAATATTCGTCATAAAGTTAAAGCATGGTAAAGTAGACTAAGTCATGGCCCAAGTCATAAAGACTTGATTTCAACTTTCACCCTTGATATATACTAGCTACGTGACCTTTTAAAACTATAAATTACAAAGAAAAGGAACTAAACTGCATTCATAGAGGGGGTTTTCTCCCTAAGATCTCTCTAAACCAATGAAATCATTGGTCTGATAACAACAAAACAACAACATAGCAACTCCAATAGCAAGCTAAGCTTCAACAAAATCCCCTAATTTTTTTTTGTTATGAAAATACAATAAAGATTATTTTTCAGAAAAAAGTGGCCAATTATTTTTTAAAAATGTAATGTATTATAATGTAATATTATGCATTCATCATAAATAGATCATGTCAAACTAATCTCATTTCCTTTTTGCTTTTATGAAATGTTTTCAACAGTGAGTATCTGGATTTCAGCAAGGCATTTAAAACTCTCCCAATGCTACCTTACTTTTCTCAAAATGATGCAGCAATATTGGCTAGATAATACAGTTAGATCAATTCAGAACTGCCTAAATTGCTTAACCAGAAGGGCAGTCATTAATGGATCAGTGTCAACCTAGAGAGAGGTCTCTATTAGGAAGTTGCCCCACATTGATCTGTTTTTGGCCCTGTTCTGCTTGTGTATTTATAAAGGTTTTGGATGAACATATAGCTGTCATGATTATCCAATTTGAGAACCATAGCTAAGACACTGGGTAGCTGAATCAAGAATCAAAAAGATCCTGATAGGCTGGAAAAATGAGGCAAATTTAATAAGATAAAATTGAAAAAAAGTAAACATTATATCCTAAACTTGGTTTGTTTGTTTTTTAAATCAATTATACAAGCATAATGAGAGGAAATGTAAGTAGAAAAAAGAAAATGTCTTTATTAAGCACTTACTATGTGGCAGATAATGCATTGCTTTACAAATATTACCTCATTTGATCCTTAAAACAATCCTGTGAGTAGGTACTATTACTATCCCCATTTTAAAATTAAGGAAACTGAGGCTAAGAGACTTGCTCAGAGTCACACAGCTGGTAATGTCTGAGGTTGAATTTGAACCTAGGTCTTTCTGAGTCCAGGCTCAGTACTACCCACTGATCCACTTAGCTACCTACCTCCACATTTCCATGTGAAAAAGACCTGGGATTCTTAAAGGAGCAAGCTCACCATGAGTCCAGAGTGTACTATGGTGGCCAAAATTTGAGAATACATTAATAAAAGTATAGGGTCCACAATAATGGAGCTGATCGTCCTGCTGCATTCTGTAATGGTCAGACAATATCCAAAGTTGTGTTCAGTTATGGGCATTATGTTTTGTTTTTTTTTGGGGGGGTTGCTTTTTAGAGGGCAATTGGGCTTAAGTAATTTGGCCAACGTCACACGGCTGGGTTTTTGTTTGTGTGTGTTAAGTATCTGAGGCCGGATCTGAACTCAGGTCTTTCTGACTCCAGGGCTGGCACTCTACTCACTGAGCCATCTAGCTGCCCAGACATTATGTTTTTTGAAAGATATTCACAATCCTGAGTATATTTGGAGCAATACAAAAAGAATGAAGGGATTGGAGAGTGACACTGATGATGAGTAGAAGAAGAATCTAGGTATGTATAGCCTAGGAAAAAGAAGACAGGAGAAAAATGATAATTATATTTAATACACAGGCTTCCACGTTAAAAAGGGGGGGGGGAGGGAGAACATAGGGGTTAAACTTGTTCTGATTAGGTCCAAAGGATTGAATTGGAAAAAAATAGTGATAGAAGGAATGAGGAAAATAAAGGTGAAAAACTTTCATAGACAGTCTCTCTCAGATAGTATATGATTGTGTTGGAATATTGCCATGGTGTAGGAAATGAGTTGATTGATCTTGAAAAACTTGGAAAGACTTTGACGTATGAAGGAAGATACTATCCATCTTCAGAGAAAGAGATCACAAGTGAAATTATGAATAATAGGGTCTTACATATATGTGTGTATGTTCATAGTTTTTTATGTATGGATAGATAGATAGATAGATAGATAGATAGATAGATAGATAGATAGATAGATAGATCCATGTTTAATTGTAGCCTTCTTGGGGAAAGAGGAAAAATAAAGTAAAAAGTACATAACAGAGAACAAAAGAAAACCAACAAGGAAGCAAAGAAAAATTTGAAAAACAACGGGTATTAGTTATAATATAGGTTTTCTTGAAATGGAAATTTATTGTTTCATACTGAATCATCTCTTCCATTTTCCTGTGTACATGGCAATGTTCTTTTTTTTCTTTGATCCTTTTGTATATAATTTTTAAATGAATGAAAACAAGTTTTTTTTTGTTTTTAAGAAAAAAGATTGAAAGATGTGAGAGTGAGTTTTGGCTAAATATAAAGAAAATTATACTATTAACTAGAATTATCCAAAAACATAGTGGACTGCCTCAGGAGGTATTAAGTTTCCCACACTGAGGATCTACAAGTATGGACTTGATACAGATATTGTAATCAATTAGTACAAAGCATTTGCAAAGTACCATTCTATGCCTAGAAGAATGCTAAGTACTTAGGATGCCAAGACACACAAAAAAAGTACTTCAATCAGAGAATTATGTTAGAATGGAAGAAGAATAGAAGATAAAATGTCCGTATAGAAATATATGTGCAAGATATGTACATACAAATTATACACAAATTAAACATAAGATAGTTGGGGGTGATGCTAGGTGGTTCTAAAAGGGAAGGGGGAACTCAAGAAAGGTTACACATAAGAGGTGGCATTTGAGTTTATTTCCAGTAAGACTGGAAAAATAGTTTGGAACCATATTGTGAAAGGCTTTAACATAAAAAATAGAAAACTGCATTTTATCCTAGAGTTAATGGGGAGCCTCTGGTGTTTGTGGAGCAGAAGAATGAAGTTATCATTCAGGTGTTTTAGGAAAATCACTTCAGAGAAGGGAGAGACTTGAGCCAAGTAAAGTCAATTAAGAGAGCATTGTGAGATGGAGCCAAGATGTCAGAGTAAAGGCAGGGCCTCACCTGAGCTCTCCCCCAAACCTCTTCAAATGCCTTAACAAATTCTAGAATAATAGAAGCCCCTCAAAAAGACAGAGGGAAACAATTTTCCAGCAGCAGTATACAACTTAAAAAAGTCTCCAGGAAAGATCTATTTCACCGGGGTGAGAGAGAAGTGCAGTCCAGTGCAGGCTATACCAGGGCAGACCAGACCTCAGCAAACTAGGAGCAGTCTTCAGGGAGACAGAATCAGTAACAATAGTGGTAGTTTCCAGACATCTCAGGACACAGACAATAAAGGGATCTGACAGCAGGTCAGAAGGAGATTTATAAGAATCCCTTTGCTGGTACCAGTGGCAGGACTCTGCTGCATTGCCTATACATCTATGTTGCAGTCCTAGGTCTTAGTCTTAGTGATAGAAGGAGTACTAGCACACCAGAGATTGAGGCTGCAAGGGAGCAGGGACCTTGGTCACAGTTTCATGGTTGAAAAGAGTGATTGTGGTCACTGACAAACCAGTGCACAGTACAAGATCATAGTAAATACACACACAAAAAAAAAACCCCTGAAGCTTAGGACAGCGCCCCCTCCACTTGGGAAAAAGAACCCTGATTTAGTACAGAGTTAAAAGTCAAGAAATAGACTGGAAAGTGAGGAAACAACAGAAAACAAATCTGACCCTGGGGACAGGGAAGATGAAAACATACTCAGGGGAAAATAACAGTCAAAATCCCTGAATCCAAAGCCTCCAAGAAAAATATGAATTGGTCTCAGGCCATGGACGAGCTCAAAAAGGACTCTAATAATCAAGTAAGAGAAGTAGAGGAAAAATTTGGAAGAGAAATGAGAGTAATGCAAGAAAATCATGAAAAAACAGTCAATAGCTTGGTAAAGGAGATACAAAAAAAATACTATTGAAAATTAACACCTTGCCATGTAACCTTGAGCAAGTTACTTAACCCCAATTGCTTTAAAAAAAAAAAAGAAAGAAAATTAACACCTTAAAAAATTAGATCAAATGGTAAAAGAGCCCCCACCCCCCCCCAAAAAAAAAAAATCCAATGAAGAGAAGAATGCCTAAGAAAGCAGAATTGGCCAAATGGAAAGAGATATACAAAAACTCACTGAAGAGAAAAAGCTCCTTAAAAAGCAAAATTGGATAAATGAAAAAGGAGGTACAAAAGCTCAGTGAAGAAAATAATTCCTTAAAAATGAGAACAGGGCAAGTGGAAACTAATGACTTTATGAGACATCAAGAAACAATCAAACAAAATAAAAAGAATGAAAAAATACAAGACAATGTGAAGTATCTCATTGGAAAAACAACTGACCTGGAGAATAGATGCAGGAGAGATAATTTAAGAATTATTGGGCTACCTGACAGTCATGATGAAAGAAAGAAAGAAAGAAAGAAAGAAAGAAAGAAAGAAAGAAAGAAAGAAAGAAAGGAAGGAAGGAAGGAAGGAAGGAAGGAAGGAAGGAAGGAAGGAAGGAAGGAAGGAAGGAAGGAAGGAAGGAAGGAAGGAAGGAGGAAAGAAAGAAAGAAGGAAGGAAAGAAAGAAAAGAAAGAAAGAAAAAAGAGAAAGAAAGGAAGGAAGGAAGGAAGGAAGGAAGGAAGGAAGGAAGGAAGGAAGGAAGGAAGAAAGCCTAGATATCATATTTCAAGAAATTATCAAGGAAAACTTCTCTGATATTCTAGAACCAGAGGGTAAAATGGAGATTGTATTTGAAAGTCAAATTTTCCATTCAGCTCTGGTTTTTTCATCAGGAGTGGTTGAAAGTCCTCTATTTCATAGATTGTCCATTTTTGCCTTAAAGGATTGTACTCAGTTTTCTGGGCAGGTGAATCTTACTTGTATTCCTAGCTCTTTTGCCCTCCAAAATATCATATTCCAAGCCCTTAGATCCTTTATAGTAGAAGCTGCTAAATCTTGTTTATTCCTGACAGTAGCTCCAAAATATTTGAATTGTTTCTTTTTACCTGCTTGCAATATTTTCTCCTTGACCTGGGAGCTCTGAAATTTGGCTATAATATTTATGAGAGTTGTCATGTTGGTATCTCTTTTAGGACATGATTAGTAGATTCTTTCGATTTCTATTTTAGTACCATCCAGCAAATAAATGATATTTACAACTCCTAAAAACTTTCTCATTATTAGGGCAGTTAGAAGATGCATATATAGACAGAAAGCAGATGTGTGAGTTGAATATGATGGTATGATTATCTTTAAAAAAAATAAAATTAAGGGATGAGAAAGAAGAATGCAATGGGAGAAGGGGAAAGGGAAAGATAGAATGGAATAAATTATTTGAAATTAAAGGGCCTGAAAGAAATTTTACAGTGGAGGGGGAAATGGGGGAAGTGGTGTATGGGGAAAGCATATGAACCTTATTCTCATCAGAATGGTCTGGAAGAGGGAGTAATATACACACTCAGTTGGGTGTAGAAATCTATCTTACCATACAGTGTTATTGCTGGGTCAAAAGGGTATGCACATTTTTAATAGCCCTTTGGGCATAGTTCCAAATTGCTCTCCAGAATGGTTGCATAAGTTCACAACTCCACCAACAGTGCATTAGTGTTCCAATTTTCCCACATCTTCTCCAGCATTTGTCATTTTCCTGTTTTGTCATGTTAGCCAACCTGACAGGTGAGATGTTTTGATTTGTTCTAATCAATAGTGAAATAATCACCTTTATTGGTGGTAATATTGATGGTATGAAAAGAGTCTTCTCAGGATGGATACAATAAAATATTTGAAATGGGTGGATGTTTTACAAGTAAATAAGGAAGTATATCTGGATTTTCAAGTAATTATTTCCCATTTTATTTAATTTACCTCAAGCTTATTTGGGTATATCATCCAAATATTGTTCAGGTTTGTTTTCAAGGAATCCTGAAATGAAAAGTTAACTTTAGTCATACCATTTCCTCTCTTAATTATGTAAACAGACTATGCATCAGTTAGCTTTTACTCAGATTGGTTCAGATTCACTTAAAATTTAGGTCTTCCAAAAACTGCCTGTTCTTTTTTTTTAATATTCATGTCTTGCAAACATTTTGAACAAACATATAGTAAGCTTTCATGTCATTAAGAACTCAAATCACATTTTCAGACCACTACCAGAGGCTCTAGCTTAACAATACTTTCAGTAAATGTTTTCTTGACTAGTGACTCCTTAGGCTATTCTAATTTTCTAGTAACATTTCTTATTACCATTTACTATACCACTTTTTCTTATACCTAAATTTAAAGGTAAATACTGTAAAACAAGGCAAACATTCTCTTGAGTGAATTTAGATCTCTCTTTCCCCCAAAGGGGAAGAAGACCAGAGAATGCAAAAACCAGTTCTTGAAATCTAAATCCCCCTTTTCCTTAAAAGGAAAGAAATGAAAGGTTTCTATTAAACAGGGAAAGGGGAAAATAGCATATATATGGGTACTATCTAGCTTGAGCTGAATAGGATACCAGGTAATGGATGGGATAGAATCTATATACCTTCTAAACAAGGAAAGGTAAGGTATTTGGGGGAAAGGTGTACTTAGAAAAGAATGAGACAGGGGGCCCCATCCCTAAAGGAAGGGGGAGTGAAGAATTCCAGGTGTCAAGGCTGTAGCCTTTGATACACAAATCAGAAGGCATCCTTGGTGATAATTCACAGCTCAAAGCTTAAAGAAATGTCTCCAAAAACAGAATAGTTTTTAAAGGCTACTAACCAAAGTTAGGGGAGTCTCTAGAGATAAGGTTTTCTTCAAGACCCATAAAGTCTTTGAAGGTAGGGTTGTCTCTTGAAGTCCACAAACCACCAAATGGTTCAAAGTCTGCTTCAAACCTGGTATGAGCTTAATTGACTTCAGAGTTTCTGATTTTCTGCATGTCCAGCTAGGTTTACTCTTGGTCACCACAAAGGATTGTTGGTATGTCAGCCAATATAGCTACTTCTTCTGGTTAGGATAATGAGGGGGAGCTCAAGCAAATCAAGACATTCATTTGTACAACACATATTTTTTAGATGTTTCCTCCTTCTTCTGAATATCCAAGTGCTAACACTCAAGAAATATTCTAAATGTTTTAAATTTTATATATGATTATATTCTGTTAAAACATATTAAATCCATTTGGGTCCTATCCATTCCTGTGAATTTCTCTTATTTATTTTTGCTAACTTCTGATTAGTTTGATTTTTAAACTCATAAATGTTTAATTTATTGGTACCAGTCATATATAATTCAAATTACATTGAATTATCTATAATTCAAAGGCTTATGATAGTATTCCAAAATATTAATAAACATCTCTAGCATGATG
This sequence comes from Gymnobelideus leadbeateri, assembly GCA_011680675.1. NCBI lineage: Eukaryota > Metazoa > Chordata > Mammalia > Diprotodontia > Petauridae > Gymnobelideus > Gymnobelideus leadbeateri. Next base: position 174,589 of record WOXC01008910.1, on the reverse strand, counting down.
ATTGGAGCAAAAAATAGATTATTTTGCATTTTATGTCTCTGAAAGAATATTTGACATTTGTAACTCTTACTTAACTGAGCTTTTTATACTTTAAAATTTACTTTAGACATTACTGATATTGTTATATTTATGGTCAATTCAATTTGTGAAATGGCTTGAGGGCTGGCCTTAGAGTTATAAAGAACTAGATTCAATTCCTGACACTGATACAAACTAGCCATATGACACATGATCAAGCATCTTGTAAATAACTCCAGGAATATCTCTAAGACCATAAGTCATGGGTAAGTTGTCCAACTGTACACAGGGAAGGATTTTACACACTCGGAGTTCTCCACAATGACAAAATAACATGTCTAAAGCCAGAGCCCCTCCAAAAATAATTCAGTGCCTAGAATGTTCAGGACTCTCACAAAAATTCCATTTTGGAGTCTGAAGGGTCCTGAAGGAGCATTAAGTCCAATTGCTCACATTACTTATGCAGAATCAAAAACCCTAAGAAGTCTTAACCACTAAATACACTTCATAAATTTCATACAATTTGTCAATGTCAAAGCTACTGGGACCAGGGTCCTAATTCCGAATGCAGTGTTCCTTCCATCAGATTATCATAGCTTCTTTTCCTCCTTAATTATCTTTACCATTACATGTCAAGAACTGAAAGGGCTAGAAAAATGTTGGGATCAGACAATTGTTTCTAAGCTGAATGTGACATTTGCCTCCTGACAGAGAAGTGATAGATTCAGTGAGATGTATATTTTTTGTTCATAACTTATATGATGATTTCTTTTGATTAATTATACATACGCAAAACAAGGGTTTTGGTTTTTCTCCTCTTCCCCCTCCTCTGCCACACTGCATAGGGGCTGAGGGTGAGAGAGAGAAAAAAATAAATGTTTTTTAATTTATCAACTAAAATTAATTTTTAAAAAATAATTCATATATTGGATTTGATAGTAGATTCATTAATTTATTCAACATTTATTTAGGAATATGTGGGTTTTATAACTATAAATAATTAGATTTACATTGAAATTCTTCAAAAACATTCCAAAATCAAATGAATTTTGTCTAAAGCCTTTTGATATTTCATACATAAATAAATTTTCTCATTAACCATATTATAATTGGGACATCCATGACACAAGATGCTATGTCTTTTTAACTAGTCTGAGTCAGCTAATAAAGTCTAAAATTAATAAAATGCATTAAAGCTTTACTGTGAGATATCTGAACTAATAAGTCTTCCATTAGGCATAAGTCACTTTGGTTCTCATTGATACTAAACTACATGAAATGTACAATTTGACAAAATACATATTTCTGTATTTTCAGTGCTGTAGTAAAGAAGAAAAGCAAGTGTACTTTAAATTATTCCTATTCTACATTCATCAAGATATAGTAATAATTCTCTGTTTTCTGGCTGTATGTGGTGGGAGGCCAGTAGGGCAAGCCTCTGCATTATTTGCATTGAGCATCACCTCTTAAAACCATAGAAAACAAATCTCACTGGGATTAATGAGGACAGTATTATTTTTGGTGGAAAACCGACATAGTGGTTTCTGGTATTATAGCTAGAGAACTACACTTTTGTTCTGAACCATCTTTTATACTCAGAAAGAAGTATGGAAAAAATATCTATGAGGAAGAAAGAAAGAAAAGAAAGAAAGAGAGAGAGAGAGAGAGAGAGAGAGAGAGAGAGAGAGAGAGAGAGAGAGAAAGAAAGAAAGAAAGAAAGAAAGAAAGAAAGAAAGAAAGAAAGAAAGAAAGAAAGAAAGAAAGTGAGAAAGAAAAAAGGAAAGAAAGAAGGAAAGAAGAAAAGAGGGAAGGAAGGAGGGAGGGCAGGGAAGGACAAGGAAGGGAAGGGAAGGTAGAGTAGAAATCTCCTTTCCTTGTAAATTAAACCAATAATTGAATGTAATAGAAATTTTTTTTTAAATTTCTAATTAAAAATCAATTTTCCCTCTCCATATATTTCCTTGCCCATGGTGGGGGCGGGGGGAGGGAGGACTGTTGTAACAAATATGCATAGCCAAACAAAACAAACATCTATTAGATATATCCAAATATATATATACATATATATCAACTTGCACCTTAAGTTCATTATCTCCCTATTGGGAGGACAGTGATTACTGCTTCATCATAGGTACTTTCACGTTATGGTTTGCCATTACATTGATCAACATTCTAAAAACTTTCAAACTTGTTTGTCTTTATAATATTATTATTATCGTATAAATTTTTATCCTAGTTCTGCTCACTTTGTGGCATCTTGTCAAAGAACATGCATAGGAAGCAATAAAAGAAAGGAGGAAGGAAGAAAGGAAGGAAGGGAGGAAGGGAGGAAGGGAGGGAGGAAGGAAGGAGGGAGGGAAGGAAGGAGGGAGGGAAGGAAAGAGGGAGGGAAGGAAGGAAGGAAGGAATTTTTATAGAGAGGATTCAAACTTCTAAGAAAGTTAATGTTACTAGACAAAAACATCATTTACTCCTAATTCTTCTGTGCTTCCTATTAGACTAACTAGAGTTCTAGTTGAGCATTCACTTCATTACAGTTCAGTGGGCACTGATTTAATCTCAGAAAGCCTAGGATTGGCTAGTGGTTCTAAAATTTACTATCTTATGTTGGATGTTCACTTAACCTCTCTGGGCCTCAATTTCCTCACATATATATTGAAGGAGTTGGTTTAGATGGTCTCTAAGACCTTAACCGGCTCTAAGTCTTTGATACTATGGTCTTAGTCTTTAATAGTGTAAATATTTTGAAAAAAAAATCTCATTTTGTTTTGAACCTTTAAACAGAGCCTGGTTGAATGGCCTTACTTGAGAATCAGAGACAGATCTTATTTCTCAACTGTAACACTGACTTTCTACATAACAAGGGATACAGCAATTTACTTAACCTCTCTGCCTTTCTACTGAAGAGGGTAAAGGTGCTCGAGATACCAAAATACCAATATGCTGGGTCCTGAAGAATGAATTCTACTCAAGTGTTCTCTCAGTCAAAGAAAAGCAGTTTATTAAAAGTTTGCTTGTATTGGACACAGAGTAAGTGTGTGCTAGAAAATCATATGGCACTCTCACACCACATGGTGTGAGATGGGGTCTTATATACTGAAGGTTGGGGGAGGAATCTAGCGGTGTTCTAGAGGAGGAGTTTTGGGAGGGTCTTCAGAAGTCAGATGAGGTCAAGGAGTGATTAAGGGTGGGAAGTTGCTAGAGGCTACCCAGGGACTAAAGACAATGGTGGGCTAGGCCAGATCAAGGGTGGACTGATATTTTGATAGGCTCAAGGGTGGGAAGTAGATGGACAATGGAAGGCTAGGCTAGTAACAGAGGTCTGGGCCTAGAAATGCCTCATCAAAACCAGATGATTTAATCAGAGTTCAAGGGGGTTCCCAGAGCCTGTACCTCAAAGATTCAAGGAGAGCTCAAGAGGGTTCCCAGAGCCTGCACCTCATCACTATGACTTTTTGAAAACTAAGAATGGTAGTTCCTATTTGGAAAAAAAAATGGAAATCCAAGGGAATAAATGCCTTAATTATCAATCAACGCTTTGAAGAAGATAGACACTGTTTTAATAATGATCACCGTAAAGGTGTTATGGCTATTTAACTCATTTCAAAGCAGTACTCTTAAGTTGTCTTGTACATGGTCACATAACTCATATTTGTCATAGGCATAAAATATAACCAACTCCAAGGTCAATCCTTAATCAATTATGCCACACTGACTCCCAATCTTTATAATGATGGAAAACAAATTATACCTGCAAGCTAATCATCAGGAACAAGAAAATATACCCTAAATGTTTTACAGTTTTATATCACGCCTAGTAAACATTGACTACTCTATAAAATTTTGAAAAAGACCACTAATTATTATATTCTTGAATCTCAATAAATAGTATAGGATATTTCACTTATTTTCACAGTACATCAACTATACAGCATGTAAATTGCTAGGAAAATGATTTGTATAAGTATGTGGTTAACTCCTAAAAGTCCAGAATTAAAATTTCTCCATCAAAGCATATTCTCATATGCTATTTTTTAAAACTTTTAAAATCTCTCTTCTAGGAATAAAATAAACTAAATAGGATAATGGCATTATAATTATGTATATATATTATTTATAATATACAATAATATATAATAATTATTATTATACCTGAGATCTCAGTTATTTTTCTAAGAATAAATTAATGCATAAATAAGGAATTAAAAAATAAAAACAGATCAAAGAAGCTCTTCTGGGAAATGTTTCCTCTAAGGTTCATAAATTGTGAACCGACATCCAGGCTATTAAAGTAGCAATCTATGAAAACTGCACATACATGTAGAAAGTTCACTGTTCTAATCAAATAAAACTGACAACAAAGTCAGTCTGATAAAAACACACATATCTGATTTTTTAAAACACCATTTTATCATTCTGCATAGTAATTAGGCAAAAAAAAATACAGTAGCCAGTTTATTTAAATGACTGTAATTAGTATTGCTTTTACAAAGCCAACCAATCTTGTAGTTTTCCTCTTTTTATCTGTTAGTTTTCCAGGATCTATAATCAACATCTTTGTCCAAAGTGTTCATTGCCATTATGTACCATTTAATAGCACTGAAACTAGTTATTGTGGCACCTGTGGAAAATTTAGCTAAATAGGAGGGAAAGGGGTGATGGGAGAGGGAATGTTAAAAAAAGATTCTGCTGTTTAGTAAAAAAATTTTCTCCTCTTCTCCAAATACCTTCGATTCAGAGCTGTAAGCTGTATAGTCATAAACTGGCTCCCTTTGCTATGGTTCTCTGATCCTTCATTTGTTTCCACATCAACTCTAAACCCTCCCAAACTCTTATTTTGTTCAGCCCTCCCCTGCCAGTGGTGTTTCTAGAATCCCCAGTCTATTGTTAATAACCAACCTATTCCTTTTCTGGTCTTTCTCTCTTCTTGTTCTCATGGAAATCTAACTCCTCCCAAGAAATACTGCATCATACAAGATACAACTTCTCTCATTAATCTCAGACACTCTGGGCCAAGAGAAAAAAGAAGAGGCATATTCCTTGCACCTCACTGCTATTGACAAGCCCTCCTTCTGTCTCCATCATTCAACATTTTCCTATGAGATTTAGAGCTGCTTTATAAATGTCATCCTGTCCAGATAACATTATAATAGCTGATATGTACATAATACTTTAATCTTTACAAACATTTTGCATACATTATTGCACTTGATTCTTAAAACATCATTATGAGGTAAATGTTACACAGTATCCCTATTTTCCAGATTAGGAAACTAGTGTGAGAGAAAAGAAGTCAGCTTATGTTCAAACAGCAGACCCCAAATCTTCCTCCTTTCTCATTTGATAACTATTCTTTTATATTAACACAGTCTTCCTCTCCACCCCAGACTCTGCCTGCATACTTAGAGACTGTATATATCTTGAACCTTTTTTGCAAGTGGGTGTCTCTCCAAGCACACTATTAGCTCCAACATCCTGCCCAGTCCAGGCATTGTTCTACAGGAAAGTTTGAGAAGCTTTGTAGCACAAAACTTTAAAGGAAAGAAAAAGACCCCAGAATAGAGGAAGCAGAGAAATCAATCAATCAATAACCATTTACTTACAATGTACTAGACACTGTGTTAGAGGGATGCAAATATAAAGGTTTGGAAAGAAACCATTGTTCTCAAAGTGCTTACATTCCTATGAGAGACACAAGAAATGACCATTTAAGTATTTGTAGAAATTCACAGAAAGACATGGCCAAAGGCATTGCCCCTCTTCCTCTGCTTCATGGAGACCCCCAAAGAGACCCTCTTCATTGGTTGAAAATGAGTAGGGTTGATAGTGGGATACTGATGATCCCAGTGTTGCCTGGGGCTACACTGAACCAATGTTTATGAAGTAATTAGACAAGAAAAGCCCTTAATTTTCTCAGAAGACTAAACCTATTGTTCCCTGGAGCTCTTGGGATACTGAAACAGCACCATCACATTCTATCCAATCTCTTTTCCCTTCTCCCTTAACAGCTGCTGGATATGACCACTCTCCTTCATCTTCTCTCTGGAAATAACTTCCCTTCTAAATAGGGTGTGGAGGACAGAAATAAGATGCTGAAATGAAAGCAGGGACTCACCTGAGCTCTCCCATAAATTCCTTCAGTTACCTCTAAAAAGTGAATCTGAACAAATTTTAGAATGGCAGAATCCATTAGGAGACAGAGTGTGGCAGATTTCCAGCCCAGGACAACACAGAAAATCCATGGGTAAGATTTGTTGAGCTGGGTGGGGGGAGTACTACAGCATGTGGAGCATGCGGGCTGCGCCAGCACCAACCTGACCATGGCAGAGCTGGAGCACGCCTGGAAAAACTGTTTCCCCTACTGTGGGACAGAATTTGTCAGAGCTGGGTAAGAGACAAGCACGGGGCCTGTGGCAACTGTAGCAGTTACTCTTGGTGCTATCAACCCACAGTCTAAATGTTTGAAAGTCACCTACTTAAAATTCCAGGAGCCAAGATGGCAGAGTAAACAGCAAATGCTCTCATTCCCTCCTTGTTAACCTTGAAAAACCCAGAGAATATTGTTCCAGGATAAAATCCTGATGTAGTGGAACCAGGGAGAGGCTAGAGAGATTTACAGTAAGGGTGTGGCTGTGATTCTGTTGTAGCTAAGGGGGACCAGTGCAGGATGGGAGGCATCTGAATGGGAGATCCTGAACCCCAGAGGGGTGGAGCCAGCAAGTACATAGCACCAGAACCCCAGGTGAATCTGCAGACACCAGCGTGGCACCAGCCACCAGCAGCTAAGCCCCCCTGAGCTCTAGCCCAGGAGCAGGGAGACCTGAAGCAGTCAAACCATCCCTCCTACATGCATCCCACAGTGAGTTTCAGTGTTACCCTGAGGAAACACAGAAAGTCCTGGCCTTGACCACAATTTAGATATAAAGGCTGATACTATAAGCAATCTGGGAGAGCAAGGAATGGTTTATCTGTCAGATTTATGGAGAAGGGAAGAATTTATGGTCAAACAAGAGATAGAGAGCATTATGAAATGCAAAAGGCATAATTTTGATTACATAAATTGAAAAGTTTTTGTACAAACAAAGCCAATGAAACCAAGATTAGGAGGGAAACAAAACTGGAAAAGAATTTTTACAACTAGTGTCTCTGATAAAGTCCTCATTTCTAAAATATTCAGAGAACCGAGTCAAATTTATAAGAATACAAGTCATTCCCCAATTGATAAATGGTCAAAGAATATGAACAGGCAATTTTCAGAGGAAGAAATTAAAGATATCTATAATCATATGAAAAACTACTTTTAATCACTATTGATTAGTGAAATGCAAATCAAAACAACTCTTAGCTACCACATCTCACCTGTTGCATTGACTAACATGACAAAACAGGAAAATGATAAACACTAGAGAAGATGTGGGAAAATTGAAACACTAATATATTGTTGGTAGAGTTGTGAATTGAAGCAACCATTCTGGAGAGTAATTTGGAACTATGCCCAAAGGGCAATTAAAATGTGCATACCCTTGGGGGGGCTAGGTGGGTACAGTGAATAGAACACTGGCTGTAGAGTCAGGAGGATCTGAGTTCAAATGCTACCTCAGACATATAACACTTGCTAGCCATGTGACCTTGGGCAAGTAGCTTAACCCCAATTTCCCTGCCCTCCCCCCTCCAAAAAGCAAAAAAAAAAAATCTTTATTTGGGGCAGCTAAGAGGCTCAGTGAATAGAGCCCTGGCCCTGGAGTCAGGAGGACCTGAGTTCAAATCTGGCCTCAGACACTTAACACACACATCAAAACACATTAGCTGTACGACCTTGGGCAAGTCACTTAACCCCAAATTGCCCTATGTTCCCCCTCCAAAAAAAGCAAAAAAATATATATTTTTAAATGTGCATACCCTTTGATCTAGCAATACCACTTCTAGGACTGTATCCCAAAGAGATTATACAAGTGGGAAAAGAACCCATATATACAAAAATATTTATAGCAGCTCTTTTTGTGGTAGCAAAGAACTGGAAATCAAGGAGATGCCCTTCAATTGGGAAATGGCTAAACAAGTTGTGGTATATGAATGTGATGGAATACTATTGTGCTGTAAGAAATGAGGAGCAGACTGCAATAGTAATGGAATTTAAAGATCCCCCGGTATTGGCTTGGCTTTTGGGTTGAATGTTAAAACCCAGAGCTTGTGAATCCCACTTGTGGGATTGACTTGTTGAACTGTAAAGAGAGGGCTGAACTGGGAGGAGCTGGTGCCATGGATTTAGAGAGGCACAAGCAGAAGAAGAGAGGCAGAAGAATTTTTCGAAGTAGCATCATGGAGGCAGAGAGAGAGAGAGGATTGCTGAGGGCCAGTTTGAGCTGCCCAAAACTTTTGAGAGCTGCCACCCAGAGCTGCCAAGGATTGAGGAGACATGGCTGTGATCCTGGCACTTTGTCTGTCTGTTTTGACATTGTTTTGCCAGATTCATCCCATGGTGAAGGACAATGCTCTTGTTGCAGAGGTCTTGGAACCTTGCTGTTGGTTCAGGGGTCCAGAGAATGTTCTGCAGACAGAGAGTGAATTGCGTCCACTGGTGAAGGACAGTTGTGTTGTTGCAGAGGTCCTGGAACCTTGCTGTTGGTTCAGAATCCCTGAAGAAGGATTTTCTTGTATGTTTACAGAAATCCTGGAAGAGGGTGTTGCTAATGTTTCCAGGGGTCCTAGGACTGTTCTGCAGACAGAGAAATGAATTAATGAGGATACTGGCAATGTGTCTTGTGGCCTTGTTAAGCTTTGTCTCCCCAGGAACAGAGATTGCTGAGAACTTGCCTTGGGCCAAGATGAAGAAAAGACCTCTCTTTGGGTATTAAATGCTGTGATGATATCTTAACCTCATCGTAACTCAGGGTAGATGGCCTTTGTGCTCTCCACTGCCCCTTTTGAGAAGGTGCTTGGTGTTAACTGATGATAATCGTAATTCAGTTGTGATCCAGGGATGGGAAACTTTTGATCTTTTTGTGCTCTGTAACTGACTAAATGAATGTACTTTGTTTATGATTGGAAACTAACATCTATTTGAGAAGAGGGACTTTGTGATTGACTAAATGAATGTACTGCTGAGGGGTAGAGTAGTACTTGGAAATTTTTGAATTACACTTGGTGAATGCTGTATTTTGAATTATGCTATATTTTGATTTTCTCTGTTCTTAATTTGTCACTGAATAAAATGGAGAATGGCTATGCTGGTATTTTGAATTTTGGAAGTTGCCTTTGCTTGGCTTTACACAGACATACTTCATAATAACCTAGAAAGACTTATATAAACTGTTGCTGAGTGAGGGGAGTGGAACCAGAAGAACATTGTACACAATTACAGACACATTGTCTCTGTGATGACTAACTTTGACAGACTGAGATCTTCTCAGAAATGAAAGGTTATGAGACAACTCCAAAAGACTCATGATGGAAAGAGTTATCCACATTTAGAGGAAGAATTATGGAGTCAATGCAGATTCCAGCAAATTACTTGCTCTCTCTCTTTTTCGTTTTGTTTTGTTTCTTCTTTCTCGTTTTTCATTCCATTGATTATATTTCTTCTTTACAACTTGACTAATGTTTCATGTGAAGATATACACAGAACCTCTATCAGCTTGCATGCTGCCATAGGGGGTAAGGGGAGAGGAGAGGAGGAGAAAATTTGTAACTCAAAAGCTTGTGGAACTGAATGTTGTAAACTAAAAGTAAATAAATTTAAACGAAAAGAAAAATAAGTAAACTGGATGGGGAGAGGGAAGGAGGATAATGTAGTAACAGTGGAATGAACCTACCTCTTCCTCTCCTCTGAGATCAGCAATCTCATTTCCTTGCCTTCTGATGTCATCTTACATGTAAACTTTCAAAGGGGGACAAGTCGGCTTAGGAATGCAAAGCAAAATGACAACCATCTTTGTGTTACAACCATAAAAGTGAAGTGGCACCCCTTAGATATCTGTGCCAGGGTTAAAGCCATCAATGTCCCACCATAGATGGCTATGCCATTTAATTTTCCAAATGAACATGACCTAGCACAGTGTGAAAGACAATGATCCTCTACTTCATTTCTCAATAGCTAGGGTTCCTTGCTCCCTCCCTATCTACCCAGACCCCAGGTTTGTTTCCCTTTATTTTGACTTTATGATCCCGTCCTTAATTCTCTCATCATATTATTTATATTGTGCGTTCAAGTTTGCAAAGTGATTTACAACTTTTTTCTCATTTGAGCCTGGCAACAATTCTTTCGGAAGAGTGTTATCATATCACATGTTATCACATTCATTTTGCAGAATAAGAAATTGAAAGTTGAAAAATCAGTAGCTTGCTTATAGTCACATAGCTAAGAAGTGTCAGGAGTGAGACTTTGAACTGAGATCATTCAGACTTCTGATCCAAAATTCTACCCAATATATCCCAGGAATTTTTCCCAGTTCATTAGCTGAGGCTATTTAATAGCCTCCCAATGGTTCTCTCAGTTCTTCATCTAAGTATGTTTATTGCTAAACTGGACTAAAACTCAAGAAACCCTATATATCTCAGAGGACGTTTTGCTTTTTTACTTCCAAAAGCAAGAGAGTAAGAGTAAATTTTTAGGAAGCTTAACATTAAAAAAGAATGAGGAATAAGAGAATAAATACAGAAATTCATTCATCAAACACTCATACTTGAGTAGGTTTTATTAGTCAAATAATGTTAATAAAATTAAGGAAAGACATGTAACTAATGGTATACAGTTATAACTAAATAGGGAAAATATCTTGGGATTAATTTCCTACAAAATACATATATTGCATTTGAAAAAAATAAGAGAAAGATTAAATAAAGGAAAAGGAAGGAAAAGCAAAATTGCAGAGTGGGAAGTAAAGAGATGAAATTAAAATATAAAAATAAACTGTGTGAATACAGATAATACTAGTATTATTATTCTCTCTTTCCTTGAGAAATAATCAGAAGAAAACATTATACTTTTTCCATTCTAAATTTTATTCTACTTCAAAATAATTTACTCATACTAAAGACAAATAATTCACAAAGCCCTCTGGAAAGGCAATGAAGTGCTGGGAAGATTGCTGGCCTTGGAGTCAAGGCCCTGGAGTCAAATCCCAGAACAGTCATTTGATACCTGTGTGACTTTGAGCCAGGTTTTTAATTTCACGGGGCCTCAAGTTACTCATTTGTAAAATAAGGGAATTGGACTGGATGAATTTTGAGGACCTTTCATTTCTTACATCCATGGTCCTATGTTCCTGATTCAAAGCTACAATGCTTACTAAGGTAATTTAGTAGCATTATTTTTCAATTTGAGGGTAGTCAAGTGGTGCAGTGAATACAGCACTAGGCCTGGAGTCAGAAAGACTCATCTTTCTGAGTTCAAATCTAGCCTCAGACATTTTCTAGCTGTGTCACCCTAGGAAAGTCACTTAATTCTGTTTACCTCAGTTTACTCCTCTGTAAAATAACCTAGAAGAGAAAATGGCAAACCACTATAACATCTTTGTCAAGAAAGCCCCAAATGGGGTCACAAAGAGTTGGACACAACTGCAATAACTGAACAATAAAAAAAAATGTTCCTCTTAGAAGGATCTGGGTATAGGCTTCTACATTGGCTTTCTACTGTTCTTTCTACAGTAACTACTGTGATTTATTCTTAGGTCTCATAGAGTGATTTATGGACAATTCTATCCTATCCTGGGTTAAATGCCCTGATTTGGTGTCTAGCCAAAGCAGATTCAAAGTAGGAAAATGGGAGTTGAAAAATAGGCATGTGAAGAAACCAGATTTGCATTTACTTTCTTATGCCTGATGTGTAATCTTCGACTATTCTCATAAGGTAGGGAGCATACATCATCTGGCACAAAATAAGCACTTTTAAGATTGCATGCATGTTGAATTAAACCAAACTTGTTTACAAATATGTCTTATGGCTATTATGTATAGATTTTGTATCAGCTACTTCCAATTAATAACGTGAACAAACTGATAAGTTTACATTGAGATTCACATCTATTTTATATATCACATACTTATGGGCAAAGCTGAATACAATTACAGAGCATTGTATTATTTTATTGCAAGCATTTATAATTAAAAACTGTCAAACATTTGATTATTAATATGTGATATCATCACATATTAATATGTGATATTATTAAAATGTAATTAAAATTACACATATTTGTAAAGCACTTTGTAGAAAATTAAAGTGCTTTACAAAGTACATAATTATTATTATTAGCAAAATTAGTAGAGCCCCTATACCTCTATAAGAGGAACATAACATTGCCTTAACACTCACTTCCACAAGATTTTCATATTCTATAAAATCTGCCCTTGCTATATGTAGTAAGGTTACACTTACACACACACATACACACACACACACGTAATAATACTGACTCCATTGTACATCTCTTCCTTCTGCAGTTCTAATGGACTCTGAACCTATTAAGCTGTGATTGTCTTGCTCTGGTTATTGGTGTGTGTATGTGTGTGTGTGTGTGTGTGTGTGTGTGTGTGTGTGTGTGTGTGTGCTTTGGTTATGATTCCTAAACTGTAAATTTTCTGAGGGCTGTGTGTTCCATTTCCTTTGTATGTTTTCCCTTCTCCCACTCCCTGACACTAAGCTACAAGGCTCTGAGCATACTTAATAATGGTGATAGACCTAATGACATCTGACGCATTATGGCTGCAAATAAGAATTTAGCTTTCAGATATCTCACGTATTTTCAATGTTCTACTTTCCAAACTTCCACAGTGAAGTTTTCCACACACCAATCTCCAACTAAAATCCCCTATATAATGGGGGAATAAGCTTCCTGTAGGTTAAAAATCTCTTTCTGCCATAGAGGATTTGCCCTCAGAGGTAAAAATGGTAGCCTGTTAAATTCTGATGCAGGGAAGACATTTTGGAAATACAATTCAGGAGGGTCCAACTGCCTACTTGACTAAATATAATTTTTGCTCATGCTTCTTTAGATTTAGCCCAGTCAGTGGGCCTTGGCTTTCAACCAATCTTTTCTTTGAGATAAAAAGATATTTCCATTGTTCACACAGATGTAACCCCATGTAAAGAAAGAGAAATAATGATGGGAGACATAGTGCTACAATGTTGTGCCTTATCAAAATACAAAGAAAAAAGTTTGAATATCATTTTCTTTTTCTCACTGCTAGGCCCAGGACTACCAGATTGGCAGCAAGAGAGCCAATGGTTCTCCTCAAAGGACCACAATGATATCTGTCTCCGGGAAATAGAAGTCAGGTGTGCATGCTGTCAAATGTTTGATCTCTGGCTTCACAGAAACCATATGCCATTTCTGTAACTTTTTTTGACCATTTAAATATGACCTTGGTGATTGATGATGATCTTCCTAACTTAGTTATCACAAAAGAAAGCACTGGTAACTATCAAGCTTTATGAACAGTTTGACAGCTGAAATAACTGACCCAATTCTGATTGGAAGCTCATGCTACAGGAGTCCTGTAACTATAATCCTTTAATTGAGGAGGCAGAATGGTCTATGCAAAAAAGAGCACGTGACCTCTCAAGTCAGAGGACCTGGACTCATAGTCTGTCTCTAACGCCTCCTTCCTATGTGATCTTAGTCAAGTTACTTAACATCCCTGGGCCTCAGTTTCCTCATCTGTAAGGTGAGGAGGTAAAATGTAATGGCCTAATGAGGTCTCTCCCACTTTGGGGTCTATGGTCCTATGATCTCTAAATAGTGCCATACAGACAATCTGAGGCTTTAATGTACATAGAATCAGTATAGCCCTAGAACCAGCAGGGATCACCCAGATCTTCCAATCCAACTCCATCATTTTACAGGCTCAGAGAAATTAAGTCTGCATAGGTAGTAAATGGCAAAGCCAAGATTCAAACCCCAGCCTCTGACCCCAGATCCAATACTCTGGTGCATTGCACCATCTAAAGGCATTGATATTCTGCAGGCAAGTCCAAAATGAACCAGTACCAGTAATGAGATACTTTTCCTGCAAGGAAAACCAAGCAAAATCATTCCTTTTAACCTGCACGCACTGAAATCTGCAGGTTTGTGCTAAAAGTATGCTGTTCCTCTAGGCTACATCCTCCAGAACAGCCATGTGGGTTAGCAATTGTAGGTGACAAACTGCATATGGTACCTTTGTGGAATCACTCATAAGGAAGAGTAAACGTAGGCACAAATGTTGCCTGTGGTGACCCCTATTTTGGGGCAACCAGGTGATACAGTGGATAGAGTGCCGGGCCTGGAGTCAGCAAGACTCATCTTCTTGAATTCAAATTGGGCCTTAGACATTTATGAACTGTGTGACTCTGGGCAAGTCACTTAATCCTGTTTGCCTCGGTTTCCTCATCTCTAAAATAACCTGGAAAAGGAAATGGCAAACCACTCCGGTATCTTTGCCAAGAAAACCCCAAACAACCAAACAGCAACAACAACCTTGGGGTGGAGGTCGGAGAGCCAGAAAAAGAATCTCTGCCTGCTTATTTTGAAATTAGAAGCAGCATGGCATAGTGGATAGGGCACTGGAAAATCTCAGTATAAATCCCATATCAGACACCAGTTGTGTGATCCAAGGCAAGTCATTTAACCTCTCATGCCATAATTTCCTCATCTATAAAATGGGGAGTTGGAATCAATGGCACCAAGGATCCCTTCCAGGGCCAAGTCTATGATTCTGCGATCCTATTAAAGGTTAAGACGCTCCTTTGTGAAATTGAGCTGAGATTTACACGAGTTGTTAAAGGTCAATAAAACGGAGAAAGGGAAGAAAGAGATTCGGTGGAAGAAATATTGAATTGTAATAATGAGGTACTCTTCCTGCAAGGAAAACCTGGTCAAATTCTTCCTCTTGACCTGCACACAATGAAATCTGTAGGTTTGTTCTAGAAGGATTCTGTTCCTCCAGTCCAAGTGCCACTAGTCAGTCCCATACATCAGTGACTCTAGCTGACAAACGGCTCAGTTAATTTGGAGTTTAAAATGACTGAGCACACAACTGATAGTATATAATCACAAAATACAGTCAAGAACCAAATACAGTCACAATGATGCCCTAGTTCCATAAGAATCAAGCTGCAAGCAAAGTTTTATCATTTTTCCATTGTTAACACACGACTTTTTCCTCTTTCTGGTCTAGTGCACAGTGAATCAGCTGAACAACTGCAACATTCATGGAATTTATTCAGAATTTCCTATAATAGCTTGACTCTGAATCGGCTCTTGTCTCTATATTGCTGTTGGCATTGACTTGCTTGGTTGCTGGATTAAATGATTTCTCACAGAGAAAGACATAATCCTCCTTTCAAGCCCCATCCACACTCTCCAGGAAACACAGTTAATAACAACAGTATCAGCAAAGTGCCTGGACCACATTTCCATTCAAAGATAGCTATCTTTATAAGATAATATGTGCAAAGCACTTTGCAAACCTTAAAGCACCATGTAAACTTAAGTGATAATTTCTACCAGAGCCTTAGGTCTTTGAATATTGAAAAAGTCAGAGCATTCATCTCAAACCTCTCTCTGTCCTAATCTTTATCTCCATCCTCTCTTAACTGGACACTGCTACTATAGAACAGACTGGCCTAATTACAACAATATTAACAACCAAAATAGCAGTTACTCCTATTTAGACATTACTTTAAAGTTTAGAAATTTTTTTAATTTAATTTTTCTCATAATTACTTGGTGAGGTAGGTTGTATTACTAATTGTTTTACAGTTGAAACTGGTGATTATACAGGTTTAATGAATTGACAAGGTCACATAGCAAGAAGGTATCAAAGTCCAGATGTAAGCCCAAGTCACATACTCACTCAAACAGTACTCATGTATTGAGAGACAGACGGGCAGAGACAGACAAAGAGATAGAGACAGAGAGAGAAAGAAAGACAGAGAAACAGAGACAGAGAAGAGAGATGGGATAGATAAAAATAGAAATAAATTTACCCAGGATTCATTCAATAAATTATCTTCCTGACTAGCAAACACCAATCTTTTACACTTGTTTAGATAAGGATATAGATTGGACCTGTGCTTTCATTGATATAAGGAACTCCTGGTTGAAGAAAATATTGACTCTTTCTCTATAATTTATAGTGTAGTACAGAGCTGCCTAGAGCACTGAAAGGTTAGGTGACATAAAGGCAAGATGTGAACCAAATCCAAATCCTATATTGTGTGCGTGTGGTGTGTGTGTATGTACACATGCATACATAAATATGAATCCAAAAGTAGGCTTGAACTAAAGATCGGTGTATGGCAAGTCATAAACACAAGATATAAACCAAGTCTACACCCAAGGTGTATGTGCATACATAAAAACACATACACATATATGTATATACATTCATATATGTGTGTGTTGAAATGAAGTTATATGTAGAGATGCATACATATAGTATAGCTATATATATGAACATATATACATGAATTATATACATTGTATCTATATATGTATAGGTATAAGAGAGAGAGAGAAAGAGAGAGAGAGAGAGAGAGAGAGAGAGAGAGAGAGAGAGAGTGTGTGTGTGTGTGTGTGTGTGTGTGTGTGTGTGTGTGTGTGTGTGTGTGTGTGTGACTGGCCAAAGATATTCTTGGATTCAGAGGCAGGGAACTCAGCCAAGAAATTAATCAATCAACAAGCATTTATTAAGCAGGGTAACATCCTCTTGCAATAATTAGCTCATTTTAAGACTAATATTCTCTAAGTTCCACTTTGTTCCATTATCTTTAGCTTTAGGAAGTCGGTTTTAGATAAAAAGTTCTGAATTCAAGCACAACCCCTCTGAATACCCCCAGGTAGAAAAATTCCTAAGGTCCATGCAGAGGATGAGCACTCTGTCTAACCTTACAGTTATGTTAACTCTGGGCCTCTTTGTTGTTGAAACCAAAAAAAAAAAAGTTTCCTGGAAATATTTGGCAATTAAAGAGCATGTCATAGTGCCTGTGGATTGACAGACATCAGATGGGAAAGTTGAGGAAACAGCTAACTTTTTCATGGGACTTATCTCATCCCACATCTTCCTCTAGGACATATCTGCAAAGCCAATGTCTCTCCTCAATATCTCTTTTTTGCCACGGCTCAAGTATTCCCTTTCTTCCACTAGTGCTCGAACCTCTGGAATACAGACTCTCCTAATATCTTTCCCCAAGATCTTACAGATTCTGTCCTTTATTAAAATTGCTTAGGGCATGACCCAGGAGACCACACAAAGGCTTTGATCAAAGCTTCAAAAAGGTATATAGGCTCTGCTGATGCCCAGTTCTGATTTGTTTAATTCAATCAAAAAATATTCTCACTTAATCAAGCCATCAGAGCCAAATAGGGTAGAATCAAAACTCAACCCTACAAGCACTGCTCTGGGTACTGAAAATACAAATATGAATGTGAGCTAAGCCTTGCTTTCAAGGAGTTTATATTATACTCTTGAGTTTAGGGGTACTTGGACCCCAAAATAAGTAACATGCGAGGCCTATACAAATGAATTTGACCCAAGCCTTCTTTCAGTCAAAGAAAAACAAAGTTTATTAAAGATCCACCATATTGGCCAGATTCTTTTTTTTTTAAACAAATGTTTTATTAACTTCTGTTTTACATCATTCATTTCCGCCAGATTTTGAGTTACAATCATTTTCCCCCCGTTAATCCAATACCCAACCTCCCAGAATAGCAGTCCCACAAGACATTGCTTCCTCCAATCTGCTCGCTCCCATACCTTCTCCCATACCCCCTTAGACTTTTCCATTAGAGGAAGGTGAATCTTTGTGTCCCAATGCCTGCACATCTTATCTCCCAATTACAAGCAAAAGAGTATTAATAATAGTATTTATATATATTTGAAACATTTAATGTTAATACCTCAAATTTCAGATCCATTTCCTTCCTCCCTTGTCACCCATTCCCTCTTGGGAGATAAGTAATTCAGTATATATTGTACATGTCTAGCTATGCAAAACATTATCATAGTAGATATATTGTACAAGGCTGCTTATAATTCCCTCCCACTCATCCCACCCCCCACCTGGTCCATTCCCTACATGATCCTGTCCCTCTTCTATAGTGGATACTTCAAACCTCCCCTCCCCCCAAGGATACCCCCCCCATCAATCATCCCTCCTCTCATCCCCCTTCCCCCTATTCTGCTGCAGGTTGAGATATCCCATTTAGTATGTATGTAATTCTCTCCCTGAACCAAATTCAATGAGGATGTGGATTTGCTTTTTTTTTCCCTTCCTATTCTCCCCTTCCCTTGCAACCACTTCCCCTTGCTTCTTCTACATGAGATAGTTTACCCTACCCTGTCTCTCCCCATCTCCTCTTGCCACTTTCCTCTCTCACCTCATAATTTCATCCCTTGAGTATCCTCCCTTCCCAACAAATTCAACCTATGTGCTCTATTCATATACACACATTCATATATGTATTCATATGACCACACACCCTTCTTCCATTATTTTCATAGTGAGAAAGATATCATCACTCACAGTTATTGTTTTTCCATATAGGAATGTAAATAGTTCAACTTTGATAAGTTCCTTTTGATTTCTTTTCCCTGATTACCTTCTCAGGCATCTCTTCCTTCTTGTGTCTGGATGTCAAATTTTCTATTCAATTCTGGTTTTCTCCTCAAGAATGCTTGAAAGTCCTCTATTCCACTGAATGACCATATTTTCCCCTGAAACAAAATACTCAGTTTTGCTGGGTAGGTGAACCTTGGGTTCATTCTCAGTTCTTTTGCCCTCTGGAATATCATATTCCATGCCCTTCGATCCCTCAGTGTAGAAGCTGCCAGGTTCTGGGCTATTCTGATTGTGTTTCCACAATATTGAAATTGTTTCTTCCTGGCTGCTTGTAGTATTTTTCTCCTTGATCTGGGGATTCTGGAACCTGGCTATAATATTCCTGGGAGTTTTCTTTTTGGGATCTTTTTCAGGAGGTGATCAGTGGATTCTTTCAACCTCTATTTTGCCCTCTGGATCTAAAACATCAGGGCAGTTTTCCTTGAGAATTTCTTGAAGGGTGATTTCTAGGTTCTTTCTTTGATCATGGCTTTCAGGTAGTCCAATAATTTTTAAATTGTCTCTCCTGGATCTGTTTTCCAGGTCGGTGGTTTTTCCCATGAGATATTTCACATTGCCTTCTAATCTTTCATTTGTTTGGATCTGCTTAACAGCATCTTGATTTCTCATAAAGTCATTAGCTTCCATTTGCTCCAGTCTAACTCTGAAGGAATGAATCTCCTCAGTGAACTTTGAGATTCTTTTTCCATCTGGCAAATTCGACTTTTTAAGGCATTCTTCTCCTCATTGCCCTTTTGGGTCTCCTTTGCCATTTGAGTTAGTCTATTTTTTAAGGTGTTGTTTTCCTCAGTCAGGCTGTTGACCCTCATTTCATACTTTTCCTGCATCCTTCTCATTTCTCTTTCCAATTTTTCCTCCACTTCTCTTATTTGATTTTTAAAGTCCTTCTTAAAGTCCTCTATGGCCTGCAACCCGCTCATGTTTTCCCCTGGGGCTTTTGGAGCAGGACTTCTGACCTCACAGTCCTTTTCCCACTCTATGCCCCCAAAATAGGAGTCTAGGGTTGCATTTTTCTGTTTCCTTTGCCTTGGCATGTTGCCACTTAATTACTTGACTTTTGGGCTTGTTGCCACACTATGGCTTTAAGGCCAGATAGAGGAATTTTCGTCCCGAACGTGTGGGGGCAACTTCCATTTCTGGCAAGCTGTAAACCCACCCACGACTTCCACCCTAGATCACAATCCAGATCCAGGGAGGTTAAAGCAAGAGCGATTACCCCCCCAAGACTGATCGCTGGATCTCCCTACAATTAATTGCAGGCCAGGAGCTGGAGCTGCCTCTGAAAACTACAAAATGGCATGTCTCCTCAGAGGCTTCTAGCCCCCAGGGGAGGGAGCCAACGCATTCCCCCAAATACAAGTCCCAAAGTCCATAGGACACTAACCTCTTACTTTGTCCTAGGCATATCTATGTTGATAATTCTGGAGTTGCCATGGCTGCTGGTGTTCTGGGGTTCCTCCAGCCGGCTGCTGGCCCTGCCGCCCTGGGTCTAAAACCTCCGCTCATGTGGACCTGGGCTCCGCTCGGCTCCGCTTCCTGCACTCTGCGAGCTGCGTGCTGCCGGCTCCCAGACCACTGCATTGGTCCTTCCTGCAGGGCTGCTGGGCTGTCCTCATCGGGAGATTAGCTTCTCTGTGTCGTTCTGTGGGTGCTGGGGCTCCAGAAGTTGTTCAGAGTCCCCTTTTACATAGTTTGGGGGGAATCTGGGGGCAGAGCGGCTTGGATGAGCTGTTTCTACTCCGCCATCTTGGCTCCGCCCCATATTGGCCAGATTCTTAAGGACTCTGAACATCTGTATTACTAATACAAGCAGGCCAGATAGAATCTGAGCCCCTTAGTGGAAACAAGATGGATTTTATATACAAAAAGGCTGCAGTAACTTGGAGATAAAACACCAGGATCAATAGAATGTGGTCTAGATGGGATCAAGGGTGGAAAATAGAAGGCTGAAGGTAACAGACTATGAAGAGTTGAGCTAGGTTAGAGGGTAACTGAGAATTGGGAGATTGAACCATTAAGAAAAATCAGTTAAGAGGATTACTGGGATGCCCAGGCAAATGCCAGAGACAAAGGCCAGTTGAGAGGATTGTAGCCTTGGGGAAGTCAGAGATCTAGTGGAAAAATTCAAGGAGAGTTCAAGGTGGGGTTTTTCCAGAACCAGTAAACAAATGGGATCCAAATTTGGGGGGGGTTGAGAAGCAAAGGTCCCTGCTTAGGTCCATACCCTGTCATTACTAGGGGACAGTCTGATGATAGGGATGCACTTATGAATGAAATTTAAAACTTTTCAGCTTTGAGGCTTAAAAATACATAGAGGCAAAGAGGCATCTAGATCAATCTTATACTTGTCATCATTTCAAGGAGTATCTCTTGACCAAAATGGCTAATAAAGTACTTTTATCCCAGTTATATAAACTCTATGTCTTGTCTTTTTTCTTACCCAGTTGTTTTTTTTTTAATCACAATTTCACTTTTCTACAATCTTATCAGAAATATAATGTGATTGCTTGAATTAAAAAGAGCAATATTTCTGTTCTGAAAGAACTGAAACATCTACTAAAAATACCTTATCAGCCTACAGGTCTCAGGGGATTTACTTCCCCCTCTTTCTTTCTGGAAAAGTGATTCTCTGTATTTAATATCCTAAGTGAGCTCCAAATGGCTTCTCTACAGAGCAAGCCCCTGACATTAGCTTCCTGCTGGGACTTTCTGTTCATGCTGACTCTCCCTCTCTCTAGGATATGCTCTTTTTAAATCTCCATATCCTTTCAGAAAACTTCACTACACATGGTCAAAGTTCTACAACCAGTACTCAAATTCAGTATCAGAACTTCTAGAACCATCCTTAACTTTGGAGAAAAACAATAAGCTCTCATCAACTTATACTCTTATGGTATTTAGTCCATAGGATCCCAGTATAGAAAAGCAGTAGAGACCTCACAGGCCATGTGGTTAAAATGAAGAGGTTACCCATAAAGAGGGCTAGGGTTGCTCTGGAGACCCCAAAATACCAGCATACTGGGTCCTGCTGAATGAATTCAACTTAAATCTTCTCTCAGCCAAAGAAAAGTAAAATTTATTAAAAGTTTGCTTGTATTGGACAGAGAGTTAAGTCTATGTTAGGTTATTCTATGGCACTCTCACAAACATGGAGACAAGATGGGATCTTATATACAGAAGGTTGTGGGAGGAATCTAGGGGTGGTCTAGAGGAGGAATTTGGGGAAGATCTTCAGGAGAAGTCAGATGAGATCAATGAGTGATTAAGGGTGGGAAATTGCTAGAGGCTCTAGGCCAGTTCGAGGGTGGACTGATATTTTGATGGGCTCAAGGGTGGGAAGTCTAGTAACAGAGGTTTGGGCCCAGCCACAATGTAAGGCTTATGGCCTCATGCAAATGCCTCTTCAAATAGGACAATTTAATCAGAGTTCAATGGGGTTCCCAGAGCCTGTACCTCAAGGACTCAAGGAGAAGTCAAGGGGGCTCCCAGAGCTCATACCTCATCATAACCATTTTATTTTACAAATGAAGGTAACTGAGGTCCAGAGAAGATAAGTGACTTGCCTAAGGTCACACAGGTAAGTATCTTAGAGAGGATTTGAACCCATATCCTCTGACTTCAGAGTCACCACTCTTTACTATGCTGCCTCCGTTCTGTGTGTCTGTTGTTCCACATTTAATGAGAAAGCTACTCTAGGAATATTTCTACAAATTCTCTGCAAAACAGGGTGATAAATTTTTTTTCTGCTAAGGGGACTTATCAATGAAATACAGTTATAATACAACACATTATCTTAATGTTTCCATGACCTGTCATTTAGTATTTAGCCCTGTCCTTGCTACTATTCTAACCTCCAAACCAGATCTCAGTAAAGTCTGCCCAGAATTAGTTATGAATTCCATGGTCTTTTTTCACTCTCTTTATCTCCCTCCCCACACTCTCAATTTCCACTTCTTGTTCAAAAAACTATAATGAAATCAGTACTAGCATTGTCTCCAGAAAGGCCTTATGAATCAGCTGCTCTGTTGTTCCATTCACTATTCCTGTGACTTCTCAGACTGTAGCATCTTCTCAGGCCACCATTTCCCAAATGTGTTATCTTTCTCAACTGGATGCTAACCCCTTGTGGGCAAAGATATCTTGCTTTTGTATTTGTTTCCCCACTATTTTACTCAGTCCTTGGCATATAGTATTTTATTTTTATTTTATTTAATTTTTGTCATTCATTGAACTGGTTAAGTTCAGAGGTTTTGGTATGGTGCGGTAGAAAGAACTCTGACTTGTTCAAGAGACATGGGTTTTGGTCCCAGATCTGGCCCTAAGTAGCCATTTGATAATGGGCAAGTAAGTCACTTTCTTGCTCTGAGTCTGTAAAGGTTTGTCCTACCTTCATCAGGGTTATTGTCACAAAAATCAGTCAACAGGTCAGTGAGCATTTATTATGTACTTAGTATATGAAAG
This sequence comes from Gymnobelideus leadbeateri, assembly GCA_011680675.1. Lineage (NCBI taxonomy): Eukaryota > Metazoa > Chordata > Mammalia > Diprotodontia > Petauridae > Gymnobelideus > Gymnobelideus leadbeateri. The sequence goes on along the minus strand of WOXC01008910.1, from coordinate 151,509 downwards.
GCACTGCACTAAATGCTAAGGACACAAATACAAGGAAGAAGAAATACAATTCCTGTCTTCAAGGAACTTACATTCTAACAGGAAGAAGGAGAAGGGGTGGATATGGAGCAAAGCCCAAGGAAAGGAAGGATGGGTGTTTCTGCCCTTTTCTCAAAATGGAAGTTCAAGGGAAAAGAACATCTTCATAGAAAAGAGAAAAGACAACTGAGTTGTGATGGTACAGTCCAGAGAAAACACTTTGAAAAGTTCAGCAAAATGACACCAATTCAAGTTCAATAAAGGCAGAACTATGGAGCTCAAAACCAGCAGGCTTCAATTCAGCATTTTGAAACACTATGCAGGACTCTATTAATATACACTGATCATGATACAATTGGTGCTTCTTTGGCTTTATGAACCTAATATTTGGTATCCTTGCACAAAATAGGTCCTTAATAAATATGTATTGATTTGAATAGAAAGGAAATTGCCTACACTTAACCTGATTCAGTCACATGCAGTGACTGATAATCATAATATTAGCGATAGTAAAATTTCCCCTTCTTAAAGAGGGCTGGATAGCATTAGAAGTGTTGCATGGTTCTAAAGAAATATGTCAATATACTGCTTCAAATAATTAGGAAACAGGTATCAAATCACCAAACCAACACTTCCCTTGGAATTTTTAATTTCACTACATTCTTTTGAAATTTTGCTACATTCACTCATTGTTGCCCAAATAAGCTACTCCCAGATTCAAGAATACTAGAGAGATCAGTCAGTGAGAACCATGAAATTCTAACAGAAGCAGAAATTTCCTTTTTTGGCTATGAGATAGAATTAGCATATAGGAAAAGGGAAGTAAAGAAAAAGATATAAAGTGAATCTCATCCAAAAAGGAGAGCCAAAAGATCCCAGTACCTTAATATTAGCTAGTGATATTAAGCAAGGATAAAAGAGAGATTATGGAAAGGATTAGTAGGCAAGAAGATTCTTGACAGGAGGATGTGGTAGATAAAAAAAAGCACTTAGAAACAAAGACACTATCCCCCCTTGCCTAAATACAATGTGAATTCTTCATAATTAAAATATACTCAGCATCACTCAGAAAAGAATTGTAAAAGTTGCATGGATTAGCATGAGAAAATTTACCATTAAAAGATAGTGTAATGCCATGCACAAGCAGCTTCAAGGTTCTGATTACAAGCATAGTAAACTCCACATTTATTCAGTGACAGATTAAGGCAAAACATTCACTGAAAAGAGAAAATCAAAATACAGAGTAACTCAATCATTTAGTAAGTCCTCAATTGGAGATTAGTTTCTAATCATAAACAAATTACATTCATTTGGTCAATCACAAAGTTCAAAGGTCAAAAATTTTCCACCCCTGGATCACAACTGAATTACAATAACATCAGTCACCACCAAGCACCCTCTCAGGGGCAGTGGAAAGCACAAAGACCATTCACCCCTAGGTCACAACTAGGTTACAATATCATCAAAGCATTCAATACCCAAGGAGAGGTCTTTTCTTTGTCTTGACCCAAGGCAAGTCCTCAGCAGTTTCTGTTCCTGGGAAGACAAAGCTTAATAAAGCCATAATAACAAACATACCATCAATTCACTCTCTGCCTGTGAAGTCAACCTAGAACCAACAACAAAGTCTAAGAAATCAGCACAAATCGTCAGTACAGTCCCAGGACCCCTGAAAACATCAACAAGACCCTGCTCCAGGATTTCTGTAAACATACAACAGGAAAATCCTCTTGCAGGGCTTCTGAACCAATAGCAAGGTCCCAGGACTTGTGCAACAACACCAATGTCCTCCATCAGCAGATGAATATGACAAAGTAACATCAAAACAGACAGACAAAGTACCATCACAACAGTCATGCTTCCTCCCAGTTCTCCTCTCTTCTCATTTCTCAGTTTCCAGTTCTCAGTTCTCCTTTCTCTCTCTCCAGCAATGGCAGCCCAGCCTCCAGATGCTGGTTGCCAGAAGTTCTGGCCTCTCTCAGCTTGGGCTTCTCCCTGTTCCACCCTTCCTATTATGTCAACAAGTTCAAGGGGCATAGGAGATTTTCAACTCCCATTACCATTACAGGAAGTGTAGGGAAATCTCAACCTGTAGGGAAGTGTAGAGAAATCTTGAGTTCTTTCCATACACTTAGGATCAGAGCATAAGATTATAATGCAATATGTAACTAGCAAATATATTTAAAAGTAACAATTCATATTTAGATAATGCTCTGAGATTAAAAAGGGATTTATCTATATTGTCTCATTTTATCCTCATTGTCTCATGCTTTTTAAAAATTTATTTTTTGTTACATTTTAAGTTTCAAACTGCCTCCCTCCTCACATATATATATATATATATATATATATATATATATACATATATATATACACATATACATAAACACATACATATAAACACACACAAATACACATACATACACATTTACACATATGTGTATGTCCACATATATACAAAAGATGGACTTTCTAAAACATAACATATAGTAAGTTTGGCCTCCTAGATCAAGGGGACAATATAAGACCAGAACTAGACTAGATAATGTCTTGCCCTCCCTACCCATGACCAGCACTTTGAGGGAGGCAGGGATAAAGAATACACAAGTTAGAGAAGTAAAGTGAAATAGGGTTGGGACCCAGACTTTTAGTGGATACTTGGACTTTTGTCCTTCTCTAGCAGCTTAAATTTTCCTAAGAGTGGTGGAGGATAAGGTTGGGGGTAAGCCTAGAGCCAAGGTATGCTTGAAAAGAACAAAGGGCTCCCCTTCCTTGCTTATCTATTTATTAAGAGACATTAAACCCTGAGTTCCAAAAGTGTATATGGGACATCTGAGCAAACTCACAGTGGCTCCAAGGAATATTTGAAATTTGTGAGATAAATATAGTGATACTCCACATCTGTAGACCTTTCTTGAATATCACAGGTACTACTAGTGTAAGTTAGTTCAGTTTTAACATTAAATTGAGTTTCATTTTTCTTTATGATGATCTAGAATGTTTGAGATATTTTTGTTTACTCACATTTTCAGGTACACCAATAACTTCTGTTTTAACACATCATATCTTGGCAAAACTAGGTTTTCAGTGGTTGTAAGAATTACGTGAAAATCAATGTGGAACATCAAATGAGAGTGGTGGTGTCCAATGTGATTCCAAGGTTTGAAAATTCATTCAATAACTAACAGGAGCACATCCACATTCCATTAGTAAGTAATTGTACTTATTTAAGAATAATATATTTAAAAATTTAATTCATGCATATTATTTATTCAACCAGCTACTAAGCTATAAGGCATATTAAGTTATTTGGACCTAATTATATAATAGCATTGTTAGATATTTCTTGTGGCCTAAGGGTACCATAAAAAAACTATTGTGATGCTAAGGCCACTATGAATCAAAAAAAAATTCAGAAACTCTGAATTAGATCAAATGCTACTGCTCTGCCCCTATTCTTCCTTCTTCCCTCAAAAAGGTCAAATTTCAACAACCTGGCTGAAATAGTGAGAATCACTAGTCAGGTAACTAGTTTCTAGTCCCTACTCTCATACTAATTCAGAGTCTCTCTTTCCTCCTCCATAAAATAAGGGATTTGGGCCAGGTACTCTGTGAGGTCCCTTTTATTTTGATATTCAATACATCTATGAAATCTGGATTCTATTTGACTCCACTTCAGCTCAACCTCAGTTCCAATGAGAGGTGAATGAGGTTTCCTCTATGACCCTGAACAAGTCATTTCTCTAATCTAGAGCTTCATTTTTCTATTCTATAAAATAATGGATTTGGACTGAGTGAGTTCTGAGGTTCCCTCTTGCTCTAAAATGATCATTTGAGAGTTGGGGGGAGGAGTTTAAGGGAGGTAGGAGAGAATTGGCTTCCACTCCCTTTTAGCTGCCTGCACAAAAGTATTTATCTATTCTCTCTGTAAAGGTTACCATTCTACCTTCATCAAACCCTAGGGATCAGGCTTCTTAGATGAAAAGCATGAAGAAATAACTAGTTATTCATTATAACTAGGTATTAAGGTCACTTTAAATCCGAAACTCCCAAATAGGTCTCCTCTCAGGTGTCCTTAACATCTTCTGTGTCATGGACCCCTTTGGCAGTCTGATGACACCTATAGACCCCTTTTTAGAATAATGATTTTAAATATATTAAATAAAACACACAGGAATATAAAGAAAACCAATTATATAAGAATAGAGTTATTGAAATGTTAAAAAAAATAAGTTCACATCCTCCAGGCTAAAAATCCATTTTAGAAAGAGGGGTACAGGTTAGTAACATGCTCAGGCAACTTCTGGGTCTCTGTCTCACCCTGCCCTATGGATTCCATCCCACCACCCAACTGAAAGTGCCTTTTGTGCCCTCTTGCCTTGAGTTCTTGCTCCAGGTGAAAAAAAAGTTATAGCTTTTGTAGTTAAAAATAAATCATGTTATTTTATAACAGCTTTAATGTCTACTATAAACTCTTTGTTCTCCATTCAACAGAGTCCTGAACAAATCTCTGAACAACTTCTGGAGGAGAAAATAACCTCTAAAGAGTTAGGAATGAGGGACAGAATCTTACAGACTCAAAATGTGTCCTCTGGTCCCATGTTAAAAAACACTACAGCATGAACTTTGACTGAATATCTGTAAGGAAATCAAACATACAGAAGATATGTCCCCATAGGTATCTTAAAAACTTTTAACTGCACTACATCTGTTGAGCACCACAAAATGTCATTTTTTTAAAAGCTAAAATACACAACCCACAGAAGAAAAGGAATCAAAATATGCCATGGGGCTTTAAAAAAGGAAGATTTAAAGAGTTATGTGATTTGAACTTAGGAGAAGCATTCAAGCCATTAATTCCAATCCTGAGAACTTTATAATTCTCAATATTAACAAATGGCATTTTCCATTTTTATGGAGTTATTTTTTAGTGGCAGGCATGATTTAACAAAATAAGTTTTTGACTAAAATCCTGGAATATACATGGGGTATGAATATACTTTGAACAATTTGTTATTTTAAGTTACAAGTTGTAAAGTTCACTTTGGAATATAGTCCTAAAGTATGTTTCCATATGTTATGCTTAACAGTTCCAACATAAAGGAGGACAGCTAATTTTCCAAAAATGTTCAGACCATAAGTGGAATATAATGGTAATATTATTGCATCAAGAAGTTATTAAAAGGATGATTATGTCAAAACACTGTACCAGGCATTATGGGAAAAATGAGATGTAGGATATGGTTCATTTCCTTAAGATACTTAAAGTTTTCTTGAGCAAAGTTAAAATGCATAGCAAATAGCTATAGCTAAGGAATAATTAGGAGCTAAAATCACTGTATGAGCAAGCATGGTATAGTAGATAGAGATATGGCTTTGAAATTGAGACCTAAGTTTTTCCTGAATTAGAACCTGGATACTTCTGTGTCTTTAGAAGCATATCCTATTATATCATATTCCACAATATATTCTATATGGGTAGATAACTTTAATATTAAATACTATTAAAAATAAGAAAAGAAGCAGATCATATTCCTCTAACAGCTATGGGTAGGAGATATATTCTTAAATAAGAAAGATAGGGGTAATTTTATAAAAGATAAAATAGATAACTGTTTATATGAAATTGAAAAGCTTTTCCAGAAATAAAAAGTAATGCACTTAAGATAAGATGGGAAGTAGGGGAATGGGAAAATATCTTTATATCAGTCTTGGAAGGGGAAGGGGGCCAACTAGGTGGTACAGTGGATGGAGCACCAGCCCTGGAGCCAGGAGGATCTGAGTTCAAATTTGGCCTCGGAGACTTAATACTAGCTCTGTGACCCTGGGCAAGTCACTTAACCCCTATTGCCTCTCCAAATTTATGTGTGTGTGTGTGTGTGTGTGTGTGTGTGTGTGTGTGTGTACCTATATATTCAGTCTTTGTAGTTCTCTGATAAGAGTTTGGTATTCAAGAAAAGGAAGGAAGGAAAAAGGAAGGAAGGACATAATCACTCCCCAGTAGATAAGTGGTTAAAGGATACAAACAAGCAATTCTCAAAAGAATTGCAAAGTACTTACAATGACATGAAAAAATTCTCCAAATTAATAAGAGAAATGCAAATCAAAATAAGTGAGGTTTTTACCACATACCCTACAAATTGGCAAAGATGGCAAAAAAAAGGTAATATTTAATGTTGGAGTGGTTGTAGGATTATAGAAACACTAATGCATCATTAGTAAAGCTGTGAAATGGCAAAAGCAATTTGGCATTATGCCAATAAAGTGTCCATACTCTTTGAACCAGAGATTCTTTTACTGGGTTTATACACCAAGGAATTCATTGAAAAGAAGAAAATCTTAGTATACATCAAAATTTTCAAAGCAGTACTTTTTGTAATAGCAAATAATTGGAAGCAAATTATATACCCATTGATTGGGGAATGGCTAAACAAATTGTCCTATGTGAACGTAATGAAACAAATTATGTATGTGATGAATACAGAGAAGCCCAGAAAGTTCTACAGGAATGTATGCAAAGTAAAAGAACACAAACAGAGAGTTTTTGCTTTACTTAATGTAACACCAACACGATATTCACAATGCCCACGGTGGCTATGAATATGCTGGTGTAGTTGTGAATCACAAAATGTAACAGGCTCTCCACATTATGGACAGAACAAAAGCATTAATTCAAATACCAGAAAACCAAATCCCCAAACCAGAAAGTCAAAGTCATTACAGTAACCATGAAGTTGGTACACATAGTCAATGCAGCAAACACCCACATTCTCAAGTATTCAAAACAAAACAGGCTCCCTCAAGCAAGGATCTTCCTCTCCTCAGCCTCCACACTGCTCACTCCTAGAAGTTCCCAGTTCTTCTCAGTTCTCTTCTCTCTCTCCAGCAGGAGCAGCTCAGCCTCCATGATGCTTGTTCCCAGCAGTTCTGCCTCTCTAGCTTGGGCTTTTCCTTATATATGATATTAGCTCCTCCCTGTTCCACCCCTTCCTGTTACATCAGCAAGTTCATTCCACTGTAGGATTCACAAGTTCTGGATCTTAATACTTGATACTATCATGAACTTGAAACCAGGTGCTAAGTACCTGTTTGCTTGCCAATAGAAGGGGCATGGAAGATCTTCAAATCCCATTACCATTACACTTAAGTGAACCTTTCATCAGACTGCTACACAAAGTGATTTTTCTGTAATGCAAATTTGTCCCCACCTGACAAATACCTGGCCCAAGCCATGACCTTTGCCCCTTACCCCAAAAGAGTTTGGGTCCCATTTGCTAAAGGCCCTGGAAAACCCCACCTTGAAATCTCCTTGGATTTCCCCACTTGATCTGACCTTCACTTGAGGCCATTATCCCTATGTCCAAATCTCAGTCACCCCTTAACCTAACAACCTTGCTTCAGCTACTTCCCAACCTTAATCCCATTCTCCACGCTACTGGCCACTCCCATTGGGATCCTCCCTAACATTTGACCTTTAATCAACTCAGCCTATTGACCATTAGCATCAAGATTCTCCCTAGACTGCCCCCTCCTCCTCCAGACACTACTTGGCCACCCTAGATCCCTCCCACAGTCTTTCTGTATATTAAATCCATCTTCTTTCCATGAAAATGCTCAGATTCAATCTGGCTCATATTCAGTCTGGCCCACTTGCATTATTGATACAAATGCTAAGATTCCTTAAGAGTCTACCCAGTATGGCAGATCTTTAATAAAATTTGTTTTTCTTTGGCTAAAAGAAGGCTTGGGTTGAATTTATTCTGGCAGGATCCACGTTGCTATTTTGGGATCCCAGAACCTCTAAACCTCAACATGCCCACCCACTTCACTTAGCCTATCGATCTTCCCTGCCCCTAGGCCCTTTGATTGGCTTTAAGAGACTCTGAAAACCTTCCTTGATTTGAAAATGTACTCTGCCTCCTAATAGGCTGAATGTGGTCACATGGAGCCTGTGGTAGGAGGCTTGGTTTTCAGGAACGACCACACCTTGATGCTGTGTGATTGGGCAGTGGGTCAAGAGGGTGGCTACATTCTCTGAGCCAGGAGAAGACTATATAATCCCTGATTTGAGGCTTTGCTTTGGGGCTCACTTTGAGAAGTGTTGTGTGAGACCAGATGAGACTCTGGGAAGCCGTTGTTGAGAGCCCCCTGGCTTTGAAAACCCAGATGTTGATGCTTCCCTCTCTGGTAACTGTGATTTTGATATTGATAATGGTTGGACAGTTTGGAAGCCTGTCTGTCTGATCTGTCTGTATACTCTGAAGTTTGGGGTGCCGACCTTTTCCCCCTGAACTAAGTAATATATGTTTGTTTGATTAAAGTAAGCTTGTTAACCCATTTTGAGTTGCTTTCCTTTTGAAAAGCAGATCTAAGAACCTGTGTTGGCAGTCACCCTGGGGATATTGGGGTGCTTGCTGCTACACCTATATAACAAAAGCATACACAAAATAATACCTTTACATAAGTATAAAATGCACTAAAAAGCAGGCATATTAAATACTATAATAAACAGAATTATGAAACAAAAGGTAAAGCTAATGATAAAGTATAAACACTACTGTAAAGTTAACCAGAGTGTGCAGTATTTTGCCCTTTCCCCAATGTGAGGGATAATTTGCAATGAAGTTTCCTGAATTCTGAAAAATCAAATCTAGAGTGGCTTCAGCATCCACTAGGCCTAAGTTTAGAAGTCACCTGGCCTTGCAGGAATCTGGGACTTAGAGCAATGGAGAGCCTCCCCAGTGCCACCTCAGCACAAAATATGCCAAATAAGTACAGCAGTGCTTTCTCAAACATACATTGGATGATCTACTGTTTCCTTGTTCCAGTACTTGAGGTAGATTGCTATGTTTAGATTGTACACCTAACTTCCAGCCAATGGAAGAAAAGGGTCAGGAGGGAGCTGGAAGAGAATTCCATTAGGGCTTTATAACTTCACCATTTCCTTATGTAAATTGCTTCTCCTCTCTGACCATTTGTTAGTGGTGAGGTGCTTGGGATCTATATTTGTAGTATCAGTTTGTATTATCAGTTTGTAACATCAGTTTGTAAAATCAATTTGTAAAACCAGTCTGTAAAGTCACACCACCCCCAGCCCCCAGCCTCAGAGCATTAACTCTGCCCCTTCCCCCTGCTAGCACTCTGCCCAGCAACAATTCATGAACTGTTTATTTCTGCTTGAAACAATAACAAGCTACACCTATGAGTCCTTCACCAAACCATCTATAAACATTTTAGCTTAGGCAAATGTTATCTCCCCTTAGTATAATGGCCAGCTGCATGTATGAATCCTTCAATGCACTATCTATAGGTTACATCCTTAGCCAATTATAAATGGGCAGCCTCTTTCAAAGGACTTCAGAGATTTAGACAAATGGAAGTCTTTTTATGCTGCTAGTCCTGCCTGGTCCCTCCCTTCAGACCTGGGATTGGTTCCAGATCTTTTGGGTTACAATCTTTCTGACCTGTCCACTGAACATTACTCCTTCACATGTCCCTTCCTCCCAAACATGGGCTAACATGGGTTGCATGTTCAGATAATGATAATGTGAATACAAAGGTGCCCTAAAGGTTGAGTTGTCCTTTCCCTGGTTTATCCTCTAAAGGCAACCTATAATACAGAGGTGCCCTATGGGTTGAGTTGCTCATTTCCTGGAGTCCTAAAGTCTCCCCTTATCCTGAAATACCACAAAACTTCCCCTTATCCTGGACCATAAAATTCCCTTGTCTCCCTTATCTTGTGTCATCCTGTCCCTAAATCTCCAACTCCATTAGAGACCTTAAAATTGCATCATCATCATCATCATCATCATCATCATCATCATCATCATCATCATCATCATCCTACAGGCTGTGTAGCTTTCTGTGTATATAAATCTGGTCTTTTTCCTGTATCATTGCTTTTGTTTAGCACCTTGCTAAGTCTCAGGCCCACATGCTTTTGCAAGCTTCCTTTGGCTAAAGAGAAGGTCTGATTGAATTCTTTCAAAACTTGATCCAGCTCTCCTAACTCAGAACCTAGACAATGAGGCTCTAATTCTATGCAAGGTGTGTCAGTCAATATGCATGAGGCTAGTTAAGCATACATGTTAATAAAGGGTCCTTTGACCCTGGCCAGTTTAAGCCAGTTTCCTTCCAGAGGAAATTTATAGATTTCTTCCAGCTTTATAATTGGATAGGGTTGCTCTGCTCTTCCTTCTCTCATTCTGATTTACACCTACCTTCTTGCACATCCTGTGTAACATCTGTCTTTGCAACATTCATTGTTCCTATAGAATTTGTGGAAAGCAAATTGCTAGCATTTCTCACAGATGTTTGGACAGTGGCTCTATTTCCCAGAAAACTGATGATGGTAAGCAATATTATTCTTAACTAGTCTTTTAACTTTAAAAAATCTTAAAGTATCTGGATCCATGTTTTCAATAAAAAAATTCATTTAAATGACAAAATAGTTTCTGCCAACTGTTTTGTTGTAAACCTTTTTAGTGTGACCTTGAGTTCCTAAGCTTTCCTTCTGCAAGTTCTGCAGCTAGCAGCTCAATCAGATCTTCATTCTACATTTCTTCTCCATGAGACTCAATCAGCTCTTCCACATCACTCTCATGCACTTCTAGCTTCAATTCTTTTTGCTAATTTTACAATCTTGTTACCCACTTCTTCAAATGTTTCATCTTTGTCAAATCCACAAAACTCAGAACTAACTGCAAACATGCTTTTTTTTCCAAAAACTCTTTATACATGCTTCTGTTCAATCTTCCCATGCCTTTACAATATTCTGGATTGCATAGTAAATATTATAGGACTTCCAGAAATCTCTCAATGTCAAATCCTTATCTGCATCCAAAGCTGTGATTGCCTGAGCAAATGTAATGCATAAATAATACACCTTGAAATATTCAATCCTTCCCTGATCCAGAGGTTGTAATAATGAGGTAGTGTTAGGGGTAAAGTAGACCACTTTTACATTTTCATTCAAATCAGCCAGATGGGAAGGGTGACCAGGGCATTATCCAAAATAAGTAGAATCTTGAAAAGAACTCCATTATTTTTACAAAATGCCTACACTTCAGGAATGAAGCAAGGCATAAACCATTGTTCAAAGATATTGAGGGTCATCCATGCCTTAGGGTTAGAGAAATGCTTAGTAGTGTTGCCTTGCTTATTCCTTTCAATGCTCTGGGATTTTCTGAGTGGTCCATAAAAACAAATTTTAATTCACAGGCCCCAGATGCTTTCCCTCCAAGCAGAAGAGTAACTATTTTTCAAAGCTTTGTGCCCCAGCTAGTTTTTTCCTCCACATGTAGGTTCGAGATGGCATTCTTTGATTTAAAAAATAAGAAAAAGGCCAGTTTAGTCCATATTAAAGATTTGCTCTGGCAAGTAAAGACCTGCATCTATTATTTTTTTACAGAAACTGGGAAGTTCTTTGCTGCTTCTATATCTGTACTAGCAAATTTCCTGACACTTATACATTATGAAATGATTTTTAAATTGGGCAAACCAACCACAGCTTGATGTAAATACCTGTATGCCTTCAGGATACTTTACCTTTATACCTTCAAAGAGGCTTGAGACTTGACTTGAATTGTCATCAAGCTTTAAAATAATATTCTTCTGAGTTGCTTTTCTAGTTTCTCCATCTCTAGAATAACACCTTCTCTTTGTTTCTACAGATAAAGTGGCCTTCAGGTAAGTATTGCTTTTTGCATGCTCCTTTATGGGGCAGTATCCTTCACTTTGGTGTTCGTAGTTGACACTGCAAGACTAATTTTGTGTGCTATCAATGACAATTTTTGTCTTCATTTATATTTTCTAATAATTTTCATTTTCCTTTCTAAGTCTATTAGCTTATGCTAACAAGACAGTTCACTTTTCCTTTCAAGAGTACGTTTGCCACTAGTCATGGTAAAAATAGAAGGATCACTATTGAACACTGTGGTATCATAAAGCATCTGCTTTGTGTAAGGAATTTTTGTAATTTTTTTCCATCTGGCATTTCAATAAACCTTATCTCTGAGTGAAAGAAGGCTTCAGTCAAATTCTTTAGAGGCAGACCCATGCAATTTGCCCTTGAATTTTGGGGTGCCCAGCACCCCTACACTGCAACAGAAAGAGCAACTGCACACAAAAGTCAAAAATGAATGTAACAAAATTATAAAGATCAAGCATGATTCAAATGAAGAACAAGAAGACCCCCCAAACCTATCCCTCTGTGGAGATGGAAAGTCTATGGGTATTGCACATTGCACATATTTTTAGACTTTTTCAATGTATCGATTGGTTGTACCTAATTTCTTTTTCTTTTTCTTTCCTTTTTTCATCTTTAAAAAATACTACTTGCTATATGGGTGGCTTTCTGGGGGTGGGGAGGAAGAGGAATGATACTGGGGAAAACAATGATGATGTAAACAACAGAAGACATCAATACAAACTTACTTATCTGCAAAAAGAAGTACATACCACCTACACAACTGAACATATTACTTAGCCCCTCAGATCCTCTGGCAATTGTCTAAGATAGAAAGCTACAAAAAAAAAGTTGCTGATATGCTTGGGAGGCAAGGGGAAAGGGGGGAAGGAAGGGTGCAAAGCAGTTTTTATTAGGAAAGCAGAAAAAGAGAGATATACATAAAGGTCCAGAAATGAGAGAGACTTCTGAGAAGAGAATCACAGGTGCTAAAATAAAGATTTTGCATAGGAGGAGACCTCAGTAACCCTCTTACACCAAGCTATACCTGAAAGTAATTGTTGTTCGGTTGATATGACTTTTTGTGATTTCATTTGGGGTTTTCTTGGCAAAGTTGCTGGAGTAGTTTGCCATTTCCTTCTCCAACTCATTTTACAGATGAGGAAACTGAGGTAAACATGGTTAAACGACTCACCCAGGGTCACACAGCTAGTGTCTGAGATTGGATTTAGCTATTCTATGAGCCTACATTCTATGATACTGTTACCCCATTATCCCTGGAAGTTATGCCTCCTTCAGTGCAGGCAGAGATAAGGGCAGTTTTTATGGCTATCATATCATCACACTATTAACTCATATGGAGCTTATACATCATTAAAATCATTAGGTCATTCTTAGAAGGAAATGCTGTCAAGGCATCCTCCTGCATCTAATATATGTGAATTTGGTTCTGAGGTTTTGATGATTAGTTTTTGAATTTTGATTAGTTTTTTTTTCAAAACTAAGTTTAAGACTTAAAAAATATATCTATTACATCTCAACTCAGGATTAGAGATTCATAGCTGAAAGGGACCTCAAAGGCTGCCTATTCCAACCCCTTTTTTTATAGATAAGGAAACTAAGATGCAGAGAAGACAAGTGACTTGCCCAAGGTCACATATGGATTAAGTGACAGAATCAGAGTTCTAGTTCAGATCTTTTTACATTAAGTTTTCTTTCTACTTCAAGCTGCCCTTTGTCAAGAATTTTTTAAAGGATGATTCTGTCATCTAGGATGTTACTTCTTTCTCCCTATTTCATGTAATCTGGAAATTTGATTTGTGCCATCTATGTCTTTATTCAAATCATTGATTTAAAAAAGTTGTGACACAGCACAGGGTCAAGCACCTAGGGGTAATAGAGAGCCCTTCTGCTAAATGGATACCATTGATGACCACTCTTTGGGTCCTGTCAATCAAACCATTCTGAATCCATCTCTCTAACTCCATTATTAGGGAGCTCACACAGAGTTCTCTAAATTTTCCATAAAACAGAATATTTTTTTAAATACTTTGTTAAAAACTTAAGCAAACCACATCTATAGTTATCCTCTGACCTATCAGTCTAATCACTCTCCCTTTCTAGATATTGTCTAACCATTTCTTCAAGGACCCATTCTAGAATTTTCACAAGAATTGAAGTCAAATTCACTGTATTATCATCAGAAAAATCTGTTACCTTCCCTTTTATGAAAACCAAGACCATTATAATTCACCAATCACTATGGCACCTCTTATACTCTCCACAATATTTCAAATATCACCTCCAGTGGCTTTACAATTTTATCTGATGGTTCTCAGATGTAGCTCGTGAGAAGCAGGTAAATTAAATCCACCAAGATGGGTGTTCCATTATTTCCTTACTTATTTTGGACATCAACTTCCTATTAGCCATCTTTGAGTTTTCATTTCCAGTGGAAAGGTTATTCCTTGGCATAGAAAACAGAAATAGAAACAAAGCGGAGGCACTCTCTCTTCTCTCTATTGTTAATTATCATTATCCCCTCCATCCCAAACATAGCCTTAGTCCTTCTTTGCCCCTCCTCTTTATCCTATTAGAGGAATAAGGACTTAATTTAGGATTTTACTAAAGAAACTCCCTAATAAGAAAAATTCCTCCCACCAGTGCAGATCAGCACCTCATAGAGGCAACATACAGTTTTAGAGAACGGCCAAAAGTGCAGAATTTCTTAAACTGTGAGCCATGACCCAATATGGATTGCAAAAGCTGAACACACAATGACCAAACATTTATTAAAAATCAAATTGTAATGAATCTAAGGTATTTCTAGCAGTACTCAAGCAATTTCACTGCAGCCTTTGTTCTGAACACAAAGCATGTGCATTTTGCATTGCACATACCCTCAGATCACACAATACCAACTGCTGAAAGGAGAAAAGGGATCAAGGGTAGAAAAAGTTTAAGATGCCTAGAGTAAAGGTCAAATTCAGGGCCCGCTGGCTATAAGCTGTAATTAGGAAATATTTAACACAATAAATTAAAATACAGCAGAGATAATGTATTTGTGATTTTCTAATTCAATCCTTCTATTTGAATTTGACACCGTTGGTCTAAAAGCCTGAAAGAGAAGAGAAAAGAAAGAGTATTTATTAAGCATCTATTGTGTATAGTCACTGTGTTAAGCTTTACAAATATTATCACATTTGATTGTCACAACAATCCTGGGATGTAGGTGTTACTACAATGATCCTCATTTTATAGTTGAAAAAACTGAGGGAGATGATGGTTAGATGACCTGCCAAGGGTCACGCAACTAGTCAGTGTCTGAGGCCAAATTTGAGCTCAGGTTCTCCTAACTCCAGGTCCAGCGTTTTATCTGTGGGCTACCTACAGCCTAAGGAACTTGCCCCCATAGTCACATAGAAAGACTTTAACCCAGTTCTTAAAACCAGCTTTTTTATTGTCCTTGGCTTTCCTCTCCAGCATTAGCTCATTCTGATCTTTAGCACTCTCGACAATATTGTTATGGGACAATTCTATTATCTTACATTCATCTTCTGTTAATTACTCTTTCTTCTATCTTCTATGCATATTTTTTAATCTAAGTTCATTATTAAGTTTCCTATGCATAACATTAGTGTCTTTAGTCAGCTCTCATTTTTCTTTGTCACTAAAATTGTTTACCTTTGTGTATTCATAACTTTGTTCTTAAGAGTTTCCCATGCTTTCTGGACTTACTTCCACTATAGTACTTTGGTTCATGAATTTTCTCTCTCTTTCTTCTGACTCCTTTGAAATCTGCTTTCCAAAAATCTAGGTTACATGTCAGATTATGCCTAATTTTTTTTTCTTTCCCTACTGCTAATTCCAGAACGGAATGATCACATCCTCCCAAGGTTTTTACCATTTCCATCCCACCTAGCAATCTATTCTTCTCTGTTTGTGAGAATCCAAAGCTGAAGAGCTAACTGGAGAGGCTAGTGCTCTATTCCCTGGAGGAGAAGACTGAGAAATTCCTCCAGAGAATGAGGAGACACCAGAGCTAGCAAAGGAAGAGGATAGCAGTAGAACAGGAAACAGGTTTTGGATCAAGCTTTCTGGACACAACAGAGGAGCTCCTGGATCATGAGGGAGCTAAAGCTAAAGAGTAAAAAGGGACAGAGATAATAGCAGCTAGCCTCTTATAGCCCTACTATGTGCCAGGCACTATACTAAGTGCTCCCATTTGATCTCTCCACCAACCCTGGAAAACAGGTGTTATTAGTATCCCTATTTTACAGTTGGGGAAACTGAGGCAAACAGAGGGTAAGTGACTTGCCCAGGGCCATACAGCTTGCAAGTATCTTAAGCCAAAGTTTAATCTGGTCTTCTTGATTCCACATCCAATGCTGTATCCACTGTGCTACCCAGACATACAATATAGACGAATAAACCTGAGTCTTTTCCTTGACTTGGTGATGTGAGATATGTGGAAAGTGTAAGTCTAGGGAAAGTCTGTAATTCTCTAGCAACCAAGTGTGCTATCTCCCAGTTGGAAAAGAAGGAACAATCCAGAGTGATATAATAAGTCTAGAGGACTTTTTAGGCATCTGGTAGAAACACAGTTTACCAGGAGAAGGTTACTCAGCTCTCTGGCAATTGCTATTGCTTTGAGGAGAATTATATAGGGCATTAGGAAATAGGGCTTGAGTTTTCATGAATGTTTACAGACTCCATTGTCAGTTTTTTATGCTCTTTTTTAGTCAGGTTGAAATTCAAAGTCAGGCCTAAAGCTTATATAGTGCTAGATTCAGCTGGATACACAGATGAAAGGCCCTTTTGCCTGTTTCTAGAGACCTAGCCATGAGCCCAGTTCTAAGGTTTTCCAGGGGAAGTTCTGGGTGGTGACATGAACCAAAAAGATAATTAGAGAGAATCTTTCAAAATTAAACCTGATATCTATAAAACCAGAGCTCCAGTTCTAGAGCACATGATAAATGTTTAGCTTTCAGATAAAGATCAAATTCATGCTAAAAACTATTATTATTTTAATTTACTGAAAATTAATGTTGCTATAAATCTCATTTCTAAAATATAAAAACCAGCTCCTTCTAATCATTTTATTTATTATGATTATTAATAGCTGTATGATGAACTATAATCAGCAAGCAAACAATAGGGACTTGCACTGAAAGTTCCTGTGGGTAGGAAGATTTTGTTGGTTATCACCTTAAAGAGTTTACAATCCCATGGGGAAGACAACATGTAAACAAATACATACAAAGTAAACTATATATAGGAAAACTCCAAATTTTTCTAGTTGAGAATCTCAAAAGCAAAGTACATGAATGAAGCTTAATTTAGGGAGTTAAAAAATATGATTGACTCTGTTCCTTTCTTACTGTTGTTAGCTAGAAGTAAAACAGAGAATTTGAGTTTAAGAGAGTTTAAACTTGAAATAACTGAAAAATTAATTTAAAATATATAACCAGAATAGGAATACTGTCATAGTATCTAGCCCAGTGCCTAGCAGATATTAGGCATTCAATGTATATTGATTGATAGTAAGAAAAATAATGCCCTGAAGTTTAAATATCAAAAATTTCAAAATGCTTGGAAGACCCAAATATATATTCATCATTTTTTTTCAGCCAGCATTTATCACCACAAATATTAGGAAACAACTGGTGGACACTAGCAAATTTGGCAAAAGTTTTACATCTGCTGGACTTTTATTTATTTTGAACCATGAATATTTGGTTTGAAGGGACAGATAGACTAGACCTATAATTCCAAGAGAATAGGGAACTCCCAGACTGAAGAAATTCCCTCTACCAATATAGGTTGGCACCTTCTGCACAATTTACATTCTTAGCTTACTAGAGCACTGAGAGGTAAAGTGACTTGCCCAAAGCCATTATATGTCAGAGGCAGGATTTGAACACAGGTCTTCCTGGCCAACAATCTACATACTTTGCACACTACCTCCATATATAGCAAGAAAAAGAGTACATCAAAACAAACATACTCTCATTCTTCTCCCCTTGACCTTGTTATAAACTGTCTCTTTTGCATTTTCCTCTAACACAGATTCTTTTCAGTGGTGAGCTGTTGAAAATCAAGTGGCAAGAAAGACATAGGTTTGAATCTTAACTCTGACATATGCAAGCTGAGTTGTCATGAACAGGTCACATAACCTTTCCAAGTTTTAGTTTCCTTATCTGTAAAATGAGAATAATAACACCTATAGTACATATTTCATAGTGCTGTTATGAGGATCATAAAAGATGATATATGAAAAATACTTTGCAACTTTAAAGTGCCATATTTATTCATTCAAAAGCTCAAGTCAGGGATGTTACTATTTACTATGGGTTTGAAATTTAGTTCTTGATCAGATTTTTCTATATTTTGTGTGGTCTGGACTACTAGCCTATAAAAATATGCTTTTCTGATCTTCCTTGAATCCCAAAGGAACTTCAATAAGTTGGAAAACTTACCACTTCCTACATCTGGGACCCTAAGCAAGTCAGTTGGCCCCTGTGGCCTCAGTTTCCCAATGAACCCTTCCTAAGGAGGAAAGGTTGAAATACATAATGTATCTAGTGCTGAATACTATCATATTCTGACATAGCAATTACACTAATGTGGATTTCCACCTGCACGCTATAGAACTCAATTCTTTCTTAACATAAGTTTAAGTTTGTATCTTTATCCCCTGAAAGATCCAGATAGAATTTCAATTTTACTTGCACTTAAAGGAATATCCAGTTTCTGTAAGAAAAGTCCATAGTAGAAGGTTTTAAGCCAATTAAGAATGTCTGAGATCTTATCCAAGAGAAAACATACAAGGCAAAGAAGTTGCCACATCTTTACATAAAATTACTACCACACTGCCCTTCTGCATGATTAGCATCTCATTAGCTTTTAAACCAATTTGGAAATAAAAGTTTAGACTTACACTTTATTTAGGGTCACTGTAATACTCAAAGTTTATCTTATTTAAACCTTGATTTTCAAACCAGCATCATTTATTTTGCAAAAGGGAAGAACATAATACTTTTACAGAACATTAATTAAGATGAATATGGATGAACTCAAAAACTTTTTATAACACTCATTGGAACCCCACCATTATGCTAGATGAAGGTCTCTATGTTAGTGCAGCAATCAATAAAAAATGAAAGGAAATTTTGTGTTCTCTGCATCCTCCCTATTGCAGTAGTAGGTTATAGGTGGTTATAGTTCTTTGGTTAGGGCAAGGAGGCAACTTGGTACAGAGGAAAGAATGTTAGATTTGAGGTCAAAGGACCTAGGTTAAAATCAATTTGTGTAAACTTAGGCAAATTATGTAAATACTCTGGGCCTCTGTTCCCTCATGTGAAAATGGGAGGTTGAACTATAGGACCTCTAAGGTCCATTCAGCTCTAAACTCATGATCCTATGACCATGAAAGTTCGATGAGCAGCAGATTGAGGACTAGGCGGAGAACTCTCAGGTGATTATAATAGTTAACATCAGGTATTATAGCAGGTCAAAAAGTCAGGCAAAGGGAGAGGAAATTTGACTAGCACAGGTGTTGGAACTCATGACAAGAATCAGCAACAGTACAGGCAAGCTCCTAGCAGAGCAAAAGATCAGAAAGGCAAGGCAAGCAAAGAGCCAGCAGGGTAATGTGAATATCCAGAAGTCAGATGAGGCAGGGATTCAGAAAACCACAGTGTTGAGGGGAAGAGACAGACAGAGAGAAAGAAAGACAGAGAGAGAGAGAGAAAGTTCTAGGGATAGATATAAAAGCAAACAAGAAGAAAACAAGGCAGTTCTGCAGTTCTGGCCCTCAAGTAACTTATTCTGGCACATCTAGGTGGTGCAGTGGATAGAGTGTCAGACCTGAAATCAGAAGACCCATCTTCACAAGCTTAAATCTGTCCTCAGACACTTGCTAACTGGGTGACCCTGGGTGTGAGAAATAATTAATTCAGCCTGGAAGGGGTGAAGATAAAAGAAATAAAGTTTATTAATGCAACTGCAGTGGTGGGTGTCTCCTTGGATAGACACCCTCTAGAAACAAAAGTGAACATAAATACCTATACCTAACCACAAAGCCCCTCCCCCTGTTTCCCCATTGGCTAGGTAATACAGGGTGTACAATTTTCCAATATGCCTACTACAAAGTTCCCCCTGACATGTTTCTACCCTCCTGCTACATGTATTATATGACCATTAAAATGAAACTTTAGCCCTCCCAGAGGAAGAGAAATAAATACTCATAAGCTTATTAGGCATGAGCATCCAAGCAAGACTTAACTTTTTCTATTTAGCTGATTTCTAACCTCAAAACAAGATAAAAACCAGTTGGATCCTTGCTTTGCCTGTAATCTTCTGTGCAAGACAAAACTCCAGCATTATGTCTCCCATTCTGCTGACTGTTATTTTGAATTTATGGAAACCTTTTTCCATTATATCTCTTAATTTCCCTTTTCTTTTTCTAGAAGATAATCTACTATTAATCTATGTTGATACTGTCTTCTACAATAAATTTATTTTCCTGCATTTGTTGCAAACCAAAAAGGCTTTCTGGTATGTTTGGATTCCCTAGATTTCATAAGTTATATATTATATAATTTCTGTGGGAGCAAAAGTTTTCATCATTCCTTACACTAGGCAGGTTACTTAACCCTCAGTTCCTCATTTGTAAAATAAGCTGGAGAAGGAAATGACAAACCATTCCAGTATCTTTGCCAATGAAACCTCCAAATGGGGCCACAAAGACTCAGACATGACTGAACAACAACACGTGAAAGGAAGTGATATACACACTATGGAATACGATGGAGATTGTCAAGAAATGCAGTGGAGGTCTACTTCTGGGCAAACTAAGGCAAAAGCTCAGGGTAGTCTCAGGAATGGACTATGAAGAGAAGGTAGAGATAATAGCAAAAGTGGCAGAAGTATGGTGTAAAAGTAGAGTTCTGGCCAAAGCATGCCCAGAGTTCAAGGTCCAAGTATAAGAACTTGTAGACCTCTCCTTGGGTATTGAATGCTGTGATGATATTGTAAACTAGTTGTGACCTAAGGGTGAATGGCCTTTGTGTTTTCCACAACCCCTTGAGAAGGTGCTTGGTGGTGACTGATGATATTGTAAGTCAGTTGTGATCCAGGGGTGGAAAACTTTTGACCTTTGTATTTTGTGACTGACCAAATGAATGTAATTTGTTTATGATTAGAAACTAATCTCCAATTGAGTAGAGAGAAGACTTTGTGATTGACTAGATGAATGTACTACTTTGGGGTAGAGTACTTTGACCTTTGTAACTTTGTGATTAAATTGAGGACTTACTAAATGATTGAGTTATACATAGTGAATGCTGTATTTTGATTTTCTATGAATATTTTGCCTTAATTTGTTACTGAATAAATGGAGTTTACAATGCTCGTTATCCAAACCTTGGAAGCTACTTGTGCTTGACATTACACAAAGGAAGTACTGGTGTCAAGAGTATTTGCCCCCAGTTTACCAACCCTGCTTTCAAGCTTTTCTGTGATTTCTGTCATCAATATTGGGCCTTACAGGTGGGTCCAGATGACTGGAATCCTATGATTATACTGGGGAGTACATAAGTAAAGGAATATTAGTAGTTTCTGGTAGGCAAAAATTGATGCTTCAGATAATTAACCAAACAGGTATAATCCTGTATTTGTAGTTAAAAGAAGTTTAATGTAAATAGTAAGACTTGTTAACACACACAAACATACATACATATAAATGGGGCACAGTGGAGTCAGAAGATTCATCTTCTTGAATTCAGTTCTGTTCTCAAACACTTATTAGCTGTGTGACCCTGGGCAAGTCACTTAACCCTGTTTGCTTCAGTTTCCTCATCTGTAAAATGAGCTTGAAAAGGAAATGGCAAACCACTCTGGTATTTTTGGCCAAGAAAACCCAAATTGAGTCACGAAGTCAGACACCACTAAAAATAACTGAACATAGACATATACGTGTGTACAAATGTTTATAATTACACACATGATATATACTACATGTAAATGTGTATGTGTGTGCACATGAACATATAATCTGGCCTATTGCTAGATCCTGGCTTATAGAAGTGACTCCAGGTTTAAGCACTGATTAATACACCCATATAACAGGAAGTTTCTATGCACCCAACAACTTGCTAGGTCAACTACATTTTGGTTTAAAAACGTAAAGTTAGCAATCAGCTTAGCAAGTATTATCTGATCAGGTGCAAAAGGTTAGTAAACTATACTAATCACAATAACCTTGTGGTCGTCGATGAGGGGAGTTGTAGTCCAGATCACCCTACTGATTGACTGTTCCTAAGGATCCCCCTTCCACTCAGTCTCTATGAATCTGCCCAGCAACAGCAATCAGATATAAGGGCAGAAACTGAAGAGAAGTGGGCTCTTAATCAGGTTACAAGTCCACTGTATGCCAGAGCCATGGTCAATGTGTGCCCCCAGGTCTGAAAGGCAAGGGAGCCATACATATTTACAACCCTGTGAGTAATAAATTGCCTGATGTGATCTTTTCCACTCTTATGTTCCTTCTCAGTATCTCCTCACCCATTTTTCAATCTGTCTCTCTGTCTCTCTCTGACACACACACACACACACACACATATATATATACATACACATATATATGCCTATGTAGCAGTGTAAATTGTAATCAAATGTTAATATTCCATTAAAAAAAAACAAAAAAAATAACCATACATTTTTAGTTTCTCTTAAAAAGAATGTTTTAATTTTGGAATTGCTTTCTTACCAGGAATAAGCAGTATCATGTAATAAATGAAGGACCAGCCTTGGAATCAAGACCTGATTGCAAGTCTTACCTCTGATTCTTACTAGCTAAATAACCATAGAAAAGTCCCTTATCTTCTCAATTCCCCCATACAACTAACTAAGACAATGCTTTGCTGATGTGCACTGGTGGAAAGAATTTCCACACCAGCAATTCTGCACCCTGATGAAATTACAGGTTGAGGTTGGGGGTGGAAATCACTAGTCACTTTCTTAATGAGGTAACAGATGTTACTGCTTTTAGTTATCAGTTATGTTTTACCCCTACAGTTTTGGGGTGAAGCTTCATTAACATCACTGTAATTACTAAAGCAGCCACTGGTAATGCACCTGTGCTAAGTGTTATACATAGTTAAGTAGACACTGTCCAGATACTTTTTTGAGGTTATGCAAATAGGAATAAATACCAAAAAGTAATGGTTAAATAATGTATAGGCATTTTGCAATTAACTAGTCATTAAGGTAGACCAAAAAAAAATTTTAAAGGGTATTTAGAAATATGAAGGCTGACTTCTAAGGGCATATCAAACCACAGCCTAGAGTGGACAAACCTATTTAGTATACATAATCTGCCTTTCAAAAAGGTTCTAGACTAGAAGTTAAATAAAAATTTTCAGCCTTTGTCTCTGTTTCCTCAAGACAGAGATTTTAATAGGATCATAGAACAAAAACGTGCCTTAGAGGCCACTAAGGAGAGGGAATACACATTCATTTTGCATCTACTGTGTGACTAGATCTATGCTAAGCACTTTATAAATATTATTTCATTTGAGTTTGACCACAACAAAAAGAGGTGGGTGCTATTATCATCTACATTTTACAGATGAAAACCTGAAACAAACAGGGGCTAGGGGACTTGCCCAGGGCCACACACACAGTAAGCATCAGAGATCAATTTAAAATCCAGTCTTACTGACTCCTGGGTCAGCACTTTCTCTACAGCACCAAACTAACTTCTTCTAATTGAGTACAATGCCTTCATTTTACAGAGGGGGGAAATGGGGCCCAGAAAAGCTATATAATTTTCCCATGGTCACACAAGTAAATTAAGACTCTGACTCTAAATCCAAAATTCTCTTTGTGGTCTCAATCTTCATCTTCCCAAGAAATTTCAGTAATAACAATAACTGTGACATTTAATTTAAAGCACTTCACATACATCATCTTAACCAAGTCACACAACAAACTTCTGAGGTGAGTACTGCTGATATTATCTCCATCTTACAACCACTGTGGGTTCTTGTAGCAGCAAGCACCCCAACATCCCCAGGATGGCTGCCAACACAGGTTCTTAGATCTGCTTTTCAAAAGGAAAGCAACTCAAAATCGATTAACAAGCTTACTTTAATCAATCAAACATATATTACCTAGTTCAGGGGGAAAAGGTCAGCACCCCAAACTTCAGAGTATACAGACAGATCAAACAGACAGGCTTCCAAATTGTCCAACCATTATCAATACCAAAATCACAGTTACCAGAGAGGGAAGCATCAACATCTTGGTTTTCAAAGCGGGGGAGGGAGAGGCTCTCAATGGCTGCCCAGAGTCTCATCTGGTCAAATCACACAACACTTCTCAAAGTGAGCCCCAAAGCAAAGCTTCCCACCAGGGTTTATATAGCCTTCTCCTGGCTCAGAGAATGTAACAACCTTCTTGACCCACTGCTTAATCACACAAAGTATCAAGGTGTGGGCTTTCCTAAAAACAAGCCTCCCACAACAGGCTCCAGTTGCACTTAACCTAGGGGCAGGGAAGATCTTTAAATTTGCATTTCCATTACAGTTCTAGACAAGACCACAGACTAACTGGGGAAAAGAAGTTGCTAATGAGGAAAAGGAGAAGACTAAAGGATGGGGAATGGCAATTGACCATAGGAGTCTTCCAAATGTTCTTCCATCATTGGATCCTTCAGACTTATCTGGGATAAAATGAGGCTGAAGTAGAATATATGAACCCATGTCAAGTTTACAAGTTTATTCTAAAAAATTAACCCCAAGTATTTTTTAGTATTTCTTTTATAACCATTCAAATTTGTTGCATATTTACTATATACAGAAATAGAATGTAATCTAGATGTAAAGACTTGAGTGTGTGTATATATATATATATATATATATATATATAAGATAGTCTTTTCTTTGTTCTCCTAGAAAGGGAGTCACAAATAAATTTGTAATATTCCTTTTAATAACCATGCAAGTTTGTTATATATTTACTGTAATTAACCAATACACATGAATTCAATACATAGCTAAAAGAAGCATGCCTAGATAGAATGACACGTAGTTTAACACCTCAATGGATCCATCACCTCGTCAATGTAGGTTTTGCCCTTGTTGGCACAGATAATAATGCATTCACACTTTCTTCTCTCATGTAATTATTGTTTATCTTCTCCCAAAGACCCTCCACCATAGATAATCTACTCAACATACTAAGAGATCTCCATCCAGATCTTTATGGTCTTTCAAGGATACCAGCACAGCACTTCATTTGTTCATTTATTATTACAAATGTTCTCAAAAAATAAATCCTTTATGCTACTGCTGACACTTACCATTGGAAATGATGAAGACTTCTTACACAAATTTTGTACCCTTCCATTGTCTTCTAGATCACCTGTGACTTTAATTCTTGGAAGACCACAGTGTTGCAAGATTTGCAACCATACAACATCAGTGGGAGAATATTTATGTGAGGAAAATATGTGTGTGTGTGTGTGTGTGTGTGTGTGTGTGTGTGTGTGTTGTTTACTGACTTGGGACCAGTGCAAGTGATGCAGAGTTTCCCAAATATAATCTAGTTTGTATGCTTTCTCCAAATTAATTTTATGCCCAGCTCATTCTCCATCTGTCATGCCTGCCTGAGAGAGACAGATGACAAAGAGATCAATGATGGAAATAGAGGAATGATAGACAGATGATAAATATATGAGAGATAGTGGATATGATAAAGAGATAGATGAGAGGTTATACAGAAGTT
Organism: Gymnobelideus leadbeateri; assembly: GCA_011680675.1. NCBI lineage: Eukaryota > Metazoa > Chordata > Mammalia > Diprotodontia > Petauridae > Gymnobelideus > Gymnobelideus leadbeateri. The sequence continues at coordinate 126,014 of WOXC01008910.1, read as the reverse complement.
AGAAACGATACCTGGACAGAAAGAAAGAAATAATAGATGTTTTGTTGTAGTCGTTCATCTGTTTTTTAAGAGAACCAATGACATCACTGGGTGATATCTTGACTCATGCATGAATTAGATTTAAGTGAGTGAGTCGCACAAAGTTGTCAGCCTCACTCTCTCTTACAAAGTCATTGAAGTTCAGTGGCAAGACAAGAGTCAAAAAGACTGATGATGATGGCCCAGGATGCATTGCATGACCTTGACATCTTTAGTGTCTTACCAATCTCTAACCTGTCTACAATGCCTGCTTCAGCTGCCTTCATGGCCATTGAAACAAAATGATCTCATCAGCCCCTATTTCATCAATGGGTTTGAAGCCTGGGCACTAATATATTAACTCAGTGGACTGACCATACAACTGCATGTCATAGCCTAGGCTATAAGTATTTTTGTTCATTTCCTATTATATTAATCCCTTTAAAGTGATTATGGATTTCACTGAGAGGTCTTTTAATGTTCTTGAGTCTGATGCAAAGAATACAATACAATATCCTCCATAAACAGAAGTATATCACTATCTATAGGAAATCCATCTTCCATTTAGAACTTACACAGGACATACTCTTGGTAGTAGCGAAGAACATTTGCAAGCATAAATGCATCACTTGACATTTATAATCAGTCAGTTGTAGAAAGACTATTTTTGCGTTCTTTTTGATCATGGAATTCTACTAAGGCAACACATGAAATAAAAACCAATCTTAACATTAGATAGACTTCAAATATGAGTGATAGCTCTCTAAACTTAGTTAAAAAGGAAAGCTCCCTGTATTCTTTCAAAATTATGTTAACATAAAGTGAAGTTTAAGATGTTAATTAAATTTATATTTAATAATTGTCTTAATGACTCTGGGAAATATTTCCTTTCAAAACTGGATTGGCCCAAAATTCTAGGGATATAAATTCTTGTTGCTGGCAAATATATATTTTAAAATTGCACCTCACCACCACTGTTTCAGATCCTGATAACAAATTAATTAAATCTTATATTTTATAGTACTTTATAATTTACAAAGCATTTCCCCACTTGTTTTTTTTTCAGTCATGTCTCTTTGTAATCCCTTTTTTTGGGAAGGGGAGTTCTTGGCAGAGATACTAGAGTAGTTTGCCATTTCCTTCTCCAGAGCACTTTACAGATAAGAAAACTAAGGCAAACTGGGTTAAGTGACTTGCTCAGGGTCTCATAGCTAGTAAGTCTCTGAGGCTAGATTTGAGCACAGGTTTTCTTGACTCCTAGTTGACACTCTACCACTGTACCAACTATCTGCCCTACATTTCATCATTCTATATACATCATCCTATATATCCTATATAATCCTCAGCATAAGCTTATAATGTAAGCAGTTGAGATATTATTATATGTGTGTATATATGTATATATATTATGTATATATGTGCATATATATGTACATATAATATATATACATATATATGTATATATATTATTGTCTCCATTTTTCAGATAAGGAAACGGGTTCAAGGAAGTTAATGACATTGTGATCATTAACACACAGCCAGTAAACAATAGCACCAGGAGTTTAATGCTGTTTCTACCATAATAGGATGACTACCAGAGTGGCAGCACAGTGTAATATGTAGCAGGCTAGTCCTGGAAACAGGAAGACCTAATTTTAAGTCCTGCCTCTGATACCTACTGACTTTGTGAGCAAGGACAAGTCATTTGAACCCTCAGTGCCCTAGGCACCTCTCTAAGATGATGGTATCGACAGATCCCTATCTATACCAATGAGTGGAATTTCCCTAACAAGAGTTATATGCAGCAATGAAATCACAAGACCAAACATTAAATAAAATAAAATGGTGATTGCTAACTATTTATATCAGGGCTTCCTTTCTACCTATAGTATGAAAAATCACATAAAAAAGCACCAAAAATGAAAACAGTCTGGCAAAAGGATGATTTTTATGGACATAATGGAGAAAATATTTCTAACTAACCTCCCAGGTAGGGTTCTTTATATTTGAAATAATACAGATAGATGCAAGGTGCAGAGATCAGCAGAAACACTTTAATGTTGGAGAAAGATGAAGAGATAATTATCATAAATGAGATAATATGTGGAAAGTGCTTTGTAAGCATTAAAGCCTACATAAATATCAACCATAACATGTTAAATAGGGGCCATCTAAGATTTTAAGTTTAAAAAAATTACAATTTTTGTCCAAGACTATGGAGGGAAGTGGGAAATAAAATGGAAAACAAACTTACCAAAGCAATTTTTGGCAGAAACAAAGAAAAACAGAAACAAAAAAGGAAATATTCTGTAATTAATTTTAAACATGATAAAATAATAAGTTCAATGAAAAAATTCAACTCAGGGAGTTTGGCAATTATCTTAGAATCATTATTTTAAAATGAATGCCAAATGAACTGCATCAATATATGAATCCAATTTGTTGAAACTCAAAATTCAACCAGGGGGTTGATAAAGCTAGCTTGAATGGTGCTCCAGAAAGCCAATTGTTAAATTTTCAGTGTGAGTATTTACATCTCAGAAATTGGTAACTGCTACAAATTATGGCTTTATGTATTGTTTTGGTGATTATCTAGATTTTTTGAAAGTGTTAATTCATATTAAATTTATAAGTATGCATACATTTCCCCCCCATCTCCACCCCTGTGAAAGTTCAGTGTTAAAAATATACCAGAGGGACTTCCCAGAGCTAAAATGGTGGAATAAGCAGTAAATTGATCTCCCTCTCCCTTACTGACCTCTAAAAAATCCACAAAAATCAGTACCCCAGGAAAAATTCTGGAATGGCAGAGACAGCAGAAAGACAAGGAGAAGCAGTCTTTTAGACTGGGAAACTTGGACAATGACCAAGAAAGGTCCATTCTACTCAAGTAAAAATGTGGGTACAATCCAGAATGGGAAGCATCCCAGTAAGCCAACAGCAAGTCACATCTCAGCAAACCAGCAGGAGATACTGAACCCCAGAGTGACAGAGCAGGCAAATGCCAACACCAGGATCCCCCACATGCCTCAGAGGAACCAGCAGACTCCAGCTTGGAGAACTAATACATGCACTGCACAGCCCCAGGCAGGAGTCCTCCAGAAACCAACCTCCCCCTGATTCAAAGAAGGCCCAAGCAGGCAGGCATACTCCAGCAGCCAAAACTCCTCTTGCTTCAGTTCAACCCTGGGTGGGCAGGCATCCTCCATCAGCAAAACTCCCCACCCTGCACCTCAACTGGGGGGATAGGAGTGGGAAGAAAGGCAGGGGAAGGTAACCTTCAGCAGCCTGACCTCCATCCACTTCAGTGTAGCTCTGGGGAAATGTAGAAAAACCCAACCTGACCTCAGCACACACAAGATACCACCACTAGGAACCCCACTCAGCACCAGGTAAGCTGCAACACCCCTACAGCCTCCAGCTGCCAGCATTTGTGGCCCCAGCACACAAAGTCAATGACCAAGACCCCACCCCCCAACACAAGAAACTTGAGATAATGTCCTATGTGCTCCACCAGCAGATCTCAACTTTAAAAGCCGGGAAATAGGCAAACAAAATGAGAAAAAAAAAAATAACTCTGACCATAGAGAATTATTATAGTGAAGATCAAAACATAGATTTAGAAGAAGACAATATTGTCAATATACCTACATCTGAAACCTCAAAGGGAAATATGAACTGGTCGCAAGTCCAAAAAGCCTTTTTAGAGGAATTCAAGAAGGATTTTAAAAGTCAAATAAGAGAAGTGGGGGGAAAAAAATTGGGAAAAGAAATGAGAGGTATGCAAGAGACAGTTAACAGCTTGGAAAAGGAAGGACAAAAATTGACTAAAGAAACTAACTCCTTAAAAAATACAATCAGGAGAAACAGCATTTCCAATGTGCTCTGCCCCACACAAATTTCAAACAATGTGAAAGGGGACTCCGAACAACTCTGGAGCCACAGCACCCACAGAACGGCACAGAGAAGCTAACCTCCTGCTGAGGACAGCCCAGCAGCCCTGCAGGGAGCAGCCAGCACAGCACTCTGAGAGCAGGCAGCACAGCACTCGGGGAACCGACAGCGCCGCGCACAGAGCCGAGCCCAGGTGAGAGGTTTTAGCCCCAGGGTGGCTGGGCCTTCAGCCGGCTGGAGGGACCCCAGAACACCAGCAATTGTGGCGATTCCAGAATTATCAGCACAGATATGCCTAGGACAAAGTGAGAGGTTAGTGCCCTATGGACTCTGGGACCAGTATTTGGGGAAGGCGTGACTTCCTCCCCTGGGGGCAAAAAGCTGCTGAAGAAACAGCTGCACAGAAGCCATTTTGCAGCTTCAGTAGTGGCTTTAGCTCCTGGTCTGCGAACTGTAGGGAGATCCAGCAATCAGTCTGGGGGTGAATTGCTCTTGCTTTAAACTGCCTGGATCTGGATTGTGGTCTGGGGGGGGGGAAGTTTGGGGTGGATTTCCAATTTGCCAGAGTGGGTGGAGGCTTTCCAGAGGCCACCCAACTGGAGGAAGCTGTAAAGACCCCACGTTTGGGTGGAAGCTCCCATGTCTGGTGGCAGAGTCCTACTGTGGCAACAAGCCCAAAAATCAAGTAATTAAGTGGCAACATGCCTAGGCAAATGAAACAAAATAAACAGAAAAGTTCAACATTGGACTCCTATTTTAGGGGCAAAGAGGCTCAAAGCATGGAGGAGGACTGTGAGGTCAGAACTCCTGCACCAAAAGCCCCAAATGAAAATACAAGCTGGCTACAGGCCATAGAGGACCTTAAGAAGCAGATAAGAGAAGTGGGGGAAAATTTGGGAAGAGAAATGAAAAAGATGCAAGAAAAGTATGAAATGACAGTCAACAGCCTGACTGAGGAAAATAACACCTTAAAAAATAGACTAACTCAAATGGCAAAAGAGGCTCAGAAAGGCAACGAGGAGAAGAATGCCTTAAAAAGTCGAATTTGCCAGATGGAAAAAGAATCTCAAAAGATTCATTCCTTCAGAGTTAGACTGGAGCAAATGAAAGCTAGTGACTTTATGAGAAATCAAGATACTATTAAACAGATCCAAACAAATGAAAGAATGGAAGGCAATGTGAAATATCTCATGGGAAAAACCACTGACCTGGAAAATAGATCCAGGAGAGACAATTTAAAAAGTATTGGACTACCTGAAAGCCATGATCAAAGAAAGAACCTAGAAATCATCCTTAAAGAAATTCTCAAGGAAAATTGCCCTGATGTCTTAGACCCAGTGGGGGAAATAGAGGTTGAAAGAATCCACCAATCACCTCCTGAAAAAGATCCCAAAAAGAAAACTCCTAGGAATATTATAGCCAGGTTCCAGAATCCCCAGATCAAGGAGAAAATACTCCAAGCAGCCAGGAAGAAACAATTTCAATATTGTGGAAACACAATCAGAATAGCCCAGGACATGGCAGCTTCTACACTGAGGGATAGAAGAGCATGTAATATGATATTCCAGAGGGCAAAAGAGCTGGGATTGAAGCCAAGGGTCACCTACCCAGCAAAACTGAGTATCTTGTTTCAGGGGAAAATGGTTATTCAGTGTAATAGAGGACTTTCAAGCATTCTTGAGGAAAAAACCAGAGTTGAATAGAAAATTTGACATTCAGACACAAGAAGCAAGAGATGCTTGAGAAGGTAATCAAGGAAAAGAAATAAAAAGGAACTTATCAAAGTTGGACTATTTACATTCCTACATGGAAAAACAACTGTGTTTGATGAAACCTTTCTCATTATGAAAATAATTGAAAAGGGTACATGGCATATGTTCACAGGTATACACGGATAGAGGGCACAGGTTGAATCTGATGGGAAGGGATGATTCTTTTTTTTTTTTGGAGGGCAATTGGGGTTGGGTGACTTGCCTGGGGTCGGGGTCATGCGGCTGGGTTTTTGTTTGTGTGTTGGTTGTCTGGGGCCGGATCTGAGCTCTGGTCCTTCTGGCTCCGGGCCCGGCGCTCTGCTTGCTGTGCCACCTAGCTTCCCCAAGGAAGGGATGATTCTTTAGGGGTGAAGTCAAGAGGTTAGAGAGGAAAGTGGCAAGAGGAGATGGAGAGAGACAGGGTAGGGTAAACTATCTCATGTAGAAGAGGCAAGGGGAAGTAGTTGCAGGGGAGGGGAAGAACAGGAAGGCAAAAAGGCAAAAGCATATTCTCATTGAAGTTGGCTCAAGGAGAGAATCACATACATACTAAATGGAATATCTTATCCTCACTCACTCTCCTGAGTAGGAGAAAGGAGGATGAGAGGGGGGATGATGGAGAGGAGGGCATTCTTGGGGGAGGGGAGGTTGGAAGTACTCACTATCAAAGAGGGAAAGGATCAAAGTAGGGAATGGACCAGGTGGGAGGTGAGACAGGTGGGAGGGAAATATAAGCAGTCTTTTACAATATATCTACTATGGTAATGTTTTGCATAGCTATCCATGTACAACACATACTGAATTGCTTATCTTCTCAGAGGGAGTGGGTGACAAGGGAGAAAGGGAATGGATCTGAAAATCGAAGTTTTAAAATTAAATGTTTCATAAGATGTCCAGGCATTGGGGCCCAGAGATTCACCTTGCCCTAATGGCAAAGTCGAAGGGGGTATGGGAGAAGATATGGGAGAAAGCAGATTGGATGAGGGGATATTTAGTGGGACTGCTATTCGGGGGTGGTGGGTAGGGAAAAATGGGAGGAAAATGTAACTCATAATCTGGTGTAAATGAATGATGTAAACCAGAAGTTAATAAAGCATTTGTTTAATTTTTTAAAAAAGAGATCTAAAAAAAAAGAAAAAAAATATATTCAGATGAATAAAGACAAAAATTTTTTTAAAAATTAAAAAATACAATCAGAATGGAAAATGAGGTACAAAAATGCACTGAAAAGACCTCCTTAAAAAGTAGAATTGGGGAACAGAAATGGAGGTACAAAAGTTAAGTGAAGAAAACAATTTGTTAAAATTAGAATTGGTCAACTGGAAGTTAATAACTCTATGAGACATCAAGAGTCAGTCAAACAAAATCAAAAGAATGAAAAAATAGAATAAAATGTAAAATATCTCTTTGGAAAAACAGCTGACCTGGAAAAAAATCTAGGAGAGATAATTTAAGAATTATCTGTCTACCTGAAAGCCATGATCAAAAAAATAACTTGGGCAGCATCTTTCAAGAAATTATCAAGGAAAACTGCCCTAATATCCTAGAATCAGAGGGCAAAATAGTCCTTGAAAGAACCTGCTAATTAACTTCTGAAAGAGATCCCAAAATGAAAACACCAAGCAATATTGTAGCCAAATTCCAAAATTATCAAGTCAAGGAGAAAAGACTTCAAGCAGCCAGAAGGAAACAATTCAAGTATTGTGGAATAATTTTAGGAAAGTTGCAGGATACAAAATAAACCCACACACATCATCAGTATTTCTATATATCACTAACAAAACCCAACAGCAAGAGATAGAAAGAGAAATTCCATTTAAAATAACTATAAACAATATAAAATATTTTGGAGTCTACCTGCCGAAACAAACCTAGGAACTATATGAACTGTTACAAAATGCTTTTCACACAAATAAAATCAGATCAATATAATTGGTAAAACATCAGTTATTCATGGGTAGGCCAAGCAAATATAATAAAAATGACAATTCCACCTAAATTAATTTACTTATTTAGTGTCATACCAATCAAGCTACCAAAAAACTATTTTATAAAACTAGAAAAAAATAATAAAATTCATCTGGAAGAACAAAGAACAAACTAGAAAAAAATAATAAAATTCATCTGGAAGAACAAAGAAAAAAATAATAAAATTCATCTGGAAAAACAACATCCAAAATATCAAGGGAATTAATGAAAAGATATGCAAGGGAAGGTAGCCAAGCTGTATCAAATCTTAAATTGTATTATAAAACAGCAATCATCAAAACTATTTGGTACTGGCAAAGAAATAGAATATTGATCAGTGGAATAGGTTAGGTACACAAGACACAGTAGTTCATGACTATTGTAATCTACTGTTTGATAAACCCAAAGACTAGTTTCTGGGATAAGAATTCACTATTTGACAAAAACCACTGGGAAAACTGGAAAATAGTATGGCAGAAACTAGGCATAGACCAACTTCTTATACCACACACCAAGATAAGGCCAAAATGGGTACATAATTTATACATAAAGGGTGAGACTATAAGCAAATTGAGAGAGCAAGGAATAGTTTACCTGTCAGATCCATGGAAAATGAAAGAATTTGTGACCAAACAAGAGATACAGAACATTATGAAATGCAAAATGGATAATTTTGATTACATTAAATTAAAAAGGATTTGCACAAACAAAGCCAATGCAACCAAGATTAGAAGGGAAACAGAAAGCTGGGAAACAATTCGTACAGCCAGTGGCTCTGATAGGGACTTCATTTTTAAAATATATTAAGAACTGAGTCAATTTTATAATAATGAAAGTCTTTCCCCATTTGATAAGCAATCAAAGAATATGACCAGGCAGTTTTCAGATGAAGAAATTAAAGCTATCTATAGTCATGTGAAAAAAATTGCTCTAAATTACTATTGATTAGAGAAATGCAAATTAAAACAACCCTGAGGTATCACATCACATCTATCAAATTGGCTAACATGACAAAACAGGAAAATGATAAATGTTGGAGAAGATAAGGAAAAATTAGAACACTGCTGCATTGTTGGTAGAGTTGTTAACTGATTCAACAATTCTAGAGAACAATTTGGAACTATGCCAAAAGCACTATAAAACTATGTGTACCCTTTATCCAGCCATACCACTTCTAGGTCTGTATCCCAAAGAGATCATAAAAATGAGAAAAGGGCCTGTACAAAAATATCTGTAGCAGTTCTTTTTGTGGTGGCAAAGAACTGGAAATTGAAGAGATGCCCATCAACTGGGGAATGGCTGAGCAAGTTCTGGTATATGAATATAATGGAATACTATTTTTCTGTGGAAATATGAAAAAAAATTTACCAACATACCACTCCTGTTTTGTTCTATAAGCATTGCCTGAATTCAGCAAGAATGTAATAGAAAGCTTGAGGAATTAAGTCATCACTAGATTGGAGGCCTGGGGACTCTAGGCTAATAGTAATAATAATAACTAACATTTATATAGCACTTTAAGTTTTTCATTGTTTTATATTCATTATCTTATTTGAACCACATAACACCCCTCTGAATTCAACTGAATTCTAAAAAGCTAACCCAATCAAGAGGGGCATATATGATTATATTTTAGATAATAATATCTTAGAAGGCATATATTATTTCAACTTAGTCCTTTTTTTGTAATACTTAATACGGATACAGCTTTAATCAGGTTATTATAGAGGATATATGTATGCGTGTGTATTAGAATAAGTACTGAGACCTTAGATAAATCTAATATCCCCCTCTTGATACAATGCTAACCAAGGCCTAGAGAAGTTAGTTGTCTAAAGTCACATATGTTTAAAAACCTGTACTAGAATTGAGGTGTCCTTAGTCACAGGATAGTGATTTTCCTCTGTTCTCTAATGAGATATAGATACACTGAAAGAACATACTATTACTATTATTTGTTACTACAATATATTTTATTACTACTATATATTTGTTGTTTAGTCATTTTCAGTTGTGTTACTCTTTGTGACCCCATTTGGGGGTTTTTCTTAGCAAAGACACTAGAATGGTTTGCCATTTCATTTTCCAGCTCATTTTAAAGATAAAGAAACTGAAGCAAACAGGGTTAAGTGGCTTGCACAAAGTCAAACAGCAAGTAGTTGTCTGAGGCAAGATTTGAACTCAGGTCCTCCTGATTCCAGACCTGGTGCTCTCTATCCACTGTGCCACCTAGCTTCCCTACTACTATAATATACTTATACTATTACTATGTGCATTACTCATATATTTATCATAATTATAATAAATTACTATGCAGTTTACTCCATAGGTCAACAAGTTATCATCCATTTATAGTACTGATCTGTTCAGTTATACTATGCCCCCATCCCCATTCCCAGAAAATAAGTTCTACCATAATAGGCTGTTTTAATTATCCCATTGAGTTTAGCCCCAAAGATATATAAGTAAGACTTCAATTAGTTGAAAAGCTAAAGGAGGGTTAATCAGAAAACTAGTATTTCAGAGGTTGGAGATAATAGGTAATTAATCCATACCACATTAACTTCAGAGATTATCAATTCAGACTAACTCACCTAAAAAACTAAAGAGCTCTTTTCCATCTCCATACCTCTTCCCCCTCTCTTATTCCCTTTCATCCTCTGTGCTTTGTCTCTGCTTCCCTTTGGGGCTTTCCCATTCATGATCTCTTTCTCTCATTGTACCTGTCAATTTCTCTCTCTTCAATCTCTTTTTCTCTCTGTTTCTTCTCTCCCCTCTCATCTCCTTTTCCTCACAGATTAAATAATTATGATATTAAAGCTTTTTATTTATACATTTATTTATGCTTTATTTGTACTTTAGTATTTATATATACTTTATACTTTAGTATTTATATAATAAAGTTTCATATCCTCTATTCTAATTCTAAAAGTAGGTAATTTCCATTTTTTTATATTTCTCTAAAGAGAACAAAAACTAAAATAATTTGCTTTTTTTTAACAAGAGTCATGATTTTTTTCCTGTGGGCCTTCAAAAGAGAAAAGATTTCCCACCCCCAGTCTTAAATGAACGAGAACATTACTACAATCCCCAATTCTAGAATACAAAATATCACATTCATCATAAAGAATACCTTTTCTATCCTTTCCTCTGGGGTCTATATCTAGTTGTAAATGAATCTTTAATTACTAGACCTGAGCTAATGTAAAATTTCCTCCTGTTTTAAGCTAATTCTTATTTTAATATCTATACCTGGGCTTTCAGATGTCAAATCAAAGAAGCACATTATATCAAATCCAAATGCAGTTTAATTGGAAAATTACTTTTATTCCTTGTTTTGATGAGCCTCTTAATAATTGAGAGAATGTTACCAACTCATGTTGTATTCATATATGGTCAACCGATAAACTATCAAATGTAGCAAGTACACTGTGACCTTCTTCTCCAAAGGTCAAGCAGACCATATCTGCTCTTTGGGGTTCTAAGGTAGCCTCAGGGATTTGGGGGAGTTTCTTTTCTACCATCATCAGTTTGAGCCCCTACTATTTGTCTTCCCTGCAAGAAATAATTCATTTGGACACCTACTCTATTTCAATAAGTGTTAATCAGTTTGATAGTCTACATAAGGCATATAGGGATTGATAGGTTTTTATAGTAGACCTCAATCTTTAATGTAATATTCACTATTTGTTTACCAAGTTATGAGGCTCACTTGCACAATCACAAGAATGCTGACAAAGATATCTCCATTCCATTTTTACTCAAATTCCAGGTCCAAAACCAGCATGGATAAGATGCCTTGATGCTTTGGAAAGTCCCCCAACTTATTTTTGTACCTTTGCACCATTATCTCTTATCTAGCATGAGCAGGTGACCATCTTGTGACCATCTTATGATCAATTAGTCAGCAGAGATGCCACATGCTTCCCCCAACCTATGACCACCCCCTGCTGATCTGTCATTTTTGACCTTCACAAGCAAGGTCTGCCAACCAATAAGATTTTGTGTTTTGCCATGCTCCCTTTGCATATTTGAGTAACAAACCCCCATTAAAAACAAGGTTCCAGAAGAAAGGAACTTCTCACATCATGAGAAAGATCTGGGGTCTACTTCATTGGAAGGACCCTTAAAAAAGTACCATTGGCTCAGAGCTCTGCCTCAGCCTCTTTTGTTTTAAGTTGCACAATTTTAATCCCCACATTATTGGCCTCCAGAAGGAACAGCAACCATGGATCTCAGCCTCTTTAGAACAGCCACTGCAAGGGACCCAAAAAGGAAAATGTATATCCCATCACATTTACACCAAAAGCTCTCCCATAGACATCAACCCTAGGAAACTGGATCCCCTTGCTTATACTCTGAACCTAAAGTAAGTCTCTCTCTCTAAGTAAGTCTGTCTCTCTAAGCCAAAGATGAGTGAGTTTGCTTTGATTTATTCTAAATTCATTTTCTTTAAGAAGGGTCCCTGATTGGGCTAAGAGGAACTGTTTGAATTTGTGACTAGTCTGCCTAAATTTATAAGCTCTGGAGCACTCAAATTCTATTTTTATAAAAATTATATAGACACAATTTTAACTTTTTATACATAAGCTACTGGGGTTTTTTTTCTTCCATTTTCTTTACTTTCATTTTGTTAAGATTAGGGAGATTCAGCAGTGTCTGAAAATAAGGAACTAGCCACCTAGATAATTTTAAAACTTAATGTTGACAAAATTAAAATAGTTCTTGTAACAAATTCTTGTAACAAGGAGTAATTAAACCATTTTTATCATCACCAGAGAAATCTCTCAAATTAATTGAGGGGAAACTCATTTCAGTGGCTACTGTGAGGTGAGGAACCCTTCTAGAGGATCCTGTGATCAGTCCCTGGATGGATAAGGTTTGGAGGTATGATGCCCCACTCAATTTCTCTAACATCTTGAGGGAGTAATAATCCAGACCAGACCTGATAGCCTTAGGGGAGAGATTTCCCATCTCAATAGTAAGTTATCAAGGCATGTGATCAACCTGGGAGCAATCCCACACTCTTCTCACCTGAAAAGAAGGCTCATTTTGATTTTATAGAGATGAAAAAGAAAAAGGTTGTTTTCACTTATATTTGCTTAGGATTAAGTCAGTCACTGTCAATCAAAGCTAAATATTCAGAGAGTTTTCAAGGAAAGTAGGTATAAATTTTGCTCAATATTCACTTATAAAGGACCTTTAGGCCCTAACTGCCAGTCTTAGGACCCTAAAGTTTAAGCCCAGAAATTAAGAATTGAAAGTATTGGAAAATTTGCCTAAACAAATCCCTGAATATTATAGTGCTAGTTGTAGGAAAATAACTCCCATATAGGTGGAACTTAGACAGAAGATTGCCTCACTCGATTCATAATTGAAGGGGGACTATCTCCAGCATCTTCAATGGGGAACTTCTTAGATAGAATGAGCCAAAAGGCAGGTACCTCAGGAATCTAGTCCAATTCTCACATGAGAAGTTCCTCCAAGGAGTGCCCCTCCTTGTTGGGGACACCCCTGGAAGAGATGGGATCAGGCATAAAAGAATAAATGCATACTACAGGATCCCCTTGGGACAAGGGTGGACTCACTATCTGGGGATGCTTAAAGAAAGACCTTTTAAGTTATGCAAAGTTTGGTTAGAGAATATAAAGAGTTTAGGTAACTATTTTGACCAAAGCACAGAACTTTTGGTTACTTAGAAAGTTACAGAATTTTATTGAACAATCTCTCAAAATTAGTTTAGAACAAATGAACTCTTGATATTGTTAAATTCTTCATCTTTCTTAATGTTTCTTCCTCTGATTATACTTTGGCAAAAAGTCCAGAGGAATGGAATTCTAATCAGTTCTTCTATCTATTAAGGACTTGTTCTAAATGCAAAGTGTACTTTAAATTGGTGAACCCAATTGACAAATTAAAGCAATTTTGTTTTGTTACTAATCACATTTTTGTTGATAAGATTATAAAAAGCATTAACATAATTAGGACACATAACGATTATTTTAGGCTGACGGTAGGACCCCAGATACAAGATGGTCATAAGTTCTATACTTAATAGAGGAGACAGATAGGATCCTGACTTCAAAATTTCCTAGAGAAAGAACTTAGGAGAAATTCAGGCTTGATTTAATGTTGTGTTTTGTTATATGTTTTACTGTGTCCATTTTGTAAATGGTGAAACTAAGTTTAGGAATAGTGGGTTCTTTACTTCAGATGGAAAGGGAGCTTATATAGTTAGGAAAATCTTTAAGATAATGGGAAATGTCATTTTTGTTATGCTATTTATCCTTTGTGCTAACTCATAGAAAATATCTTTTTACTTATACCTTTTCTTTTAGTGTAATCAACCAAAAGAAACAAATTGTAAAAAAGTAAATTTTTCAAAAAAAGTCATAAAAAAGGACAAATCTTGCTTTTTTCTCTGTTTCCAATGCTGGCCATGTTGGAGATAGCTGAGATGAAAGACAACTATAGAAATTAACTGAAAACTAAGAAACAAAAAATGATTGGAGGCAGGGAGGCAAGATGGCAGAGTAAGAGTAGGGACTTGCTTGAGATCTCCCCCAATCCCCTCCAAATATCTGTAAAAAAAAAATTAGTCTAAACAAATTTTAGAGCTACAGAAACCACAAAATGACAGAGTAAAGCAAACCTCCAGAACAAGACAACCTGGAAGGATGACAGCAAGGTTATATCACACCAGACTAGGAGCAGAGAGCAATCCAGCATGAGCCGTGCTGGCACAAACAGGGCCAGAGCAGGCCTCACAGGACTGAATCACTAGCAGCTGTGGCAGTTTCCAGGCTTCTCAATTCAGAAACACTAAATCTCCCAATTATAAGCAAAAGAGTATTAATAATAGTATTTACACATATTTGAAACATTTAATGTTGAGACCTCAAATTTCAGATCCATTTCCTTCCTCCCTTGTCACCCATTTCCTCTGGGGAGATAGGTAATTCGGTATATGTTGTACATGTCTAGCTATGCAAAACATTATCATAGTAGATATATTGTACAAGGCTGCTTACAATTCCCTCCCACTCATCCCACCCCCCACCTGGTCCATTCCCTACATGATCCTGTCCCTCTTCTATAGTGGGTACTTCCAACCACCCCTCCCCCCAAGGATGCCCTCCCATCCATCTTCCCTCTTCTCATCCCCCTTCCCCCTATTCTGCTGCAGGTTGAGATGTCCCATTTAGTATGTATGTCATTCTCTCCCTGAACCAAATTCAATGAGAATGTGGATTTGCCTTTTTGCTTTCCTATTCCCCCCCCCCCCGCTTACAACCACTTCCCCTTGCTTCTTCTACATAAGATAGTTTACCCTACCCTGTCTCTCCCCATCTCCTCTTGCCACTTTCCTCTCTCACCTCATAATTCATCCCTTGAGCATTCTCCCTTCCCAACAAATTCAACCTATGCCCTCTATCCACATATAACTGTAACCATCTACACACACATTCACATATGTACTCATATGACCACACACCCTTCTTCCATTATTTTCATAGTGAGAAAGATATCATCAGTCACAGTTATTGCTTTTCCATATAGGAATGTAAATAGTTCAACTTTGATAAGTTCCTTTTGATTTCTTTTCACTGATTACCTTCTCAGGCATCTCTTCCTTCTTGTGTCTGGGTGTCAAATTTTCTATTCAATTCTGGTTTTTTCCTCAAGAATGCTTGAAAGTCCTCTATTCCACTGAATGACCATATTTTCCCCTGAAACAAAATACTCAGTTTTGCTGGGTAGGTGACCCTTGGGTTCATTCCCAGTTCTTTTGCCCTCTGGAATATCATATTCCATGCCCTTCGATCCCTCAGTGTAGAAGCTGCCAGGTCCTGGGCTATTCTGATTGTGTTTCCACAATATTGAAATTGTTTCTTCCTGGCTGCTTGTAGTATTTTCTCCTTGATATGGGGATTCTGGAACCTGGCTATAATATTCCTGGGAGTTTTCTTTTTGGGATCTTTTTCAGGAGGTGATCAGTGGATTCTTTCAACCTCTATTTTGCCCTCTGGATCTAAAACATCAGGGCAGTTTTCCTTGAGAATTTCTTGAAGGGTGATTTCTAGGTTCTTTCTTTGATCATGGCTTTCAGGTAGTCCAATAATTTTTAAATTGTCTCTCCTGGATCTATTTTCCAGGTCAGTGGTTTTTCCCATGAGATATTTCACATTGCCTTCTAATCTTTCATTTGTTTGGATCTGCTTAACAGCATCTTGATTTCTCATAAAGTCATTAGCTTCCATTTGCTCCAGTCTAACTCTGAAGGAATGAATCTCCTCAGTGAACTTTTGAGATTCTTTTTCCATCTGGCAAATTCGACTTTTTAAGGCATTCTTCTCCTCATTGCCCTTTTGGGCCTCCTTTGCCATTTGAGTTAGTCTATTTTTTAAGGTGTTGTTTTCCTCAGTCAGGCTGTTGACCCTCATTTCATACTTTTCCTGCATCCTTCTCATTTCTCTTTCCAATTTTTCCTCCACTTCTCTTATTTGATTTTTAAAGTCCTTCTTAAGGTCCTCTATGGCCTGCAACTCACTCATGTTTTCCCCTGGGGCTTTTGGAGCAGGACTTCTGACCTCACAGTCCTTTTCCTGCTCTATGCCCCCAAAATAGGAGTCTAGGGTTGCATTTTTCTGTTTCCTTTGCCTTGGCATGTTGCCACTTAATTGCTTGACTTTTGGGCTTGTTGCCACACTATGGCTTTAAGGCCAGATAGAGGAATTTTCGTCCCGAAGTGTGGGGGGCAACTTCCGTTTCTGGCAAGCTGTAAACCCACCCACAACTTCCACCCTAGATCACAATCCAGATCCAGGGAGGTTAAAGCATGAGCTATTACCCCCCAAGACTGATCACTGGATCTCCCTACGGTTCTGCAGGCTGGGAGCTGGGGCTGCCTCTGAAAACTACAGGATGGTGTATCTCCTCAGTGGCTTCTAGCCCCCAGGGGAGGAAGCTGACGCATTCCCCAAATACAGGTCCCAAAGTCCATAGGACACTAACCTCTTACTTTGTCCTAGGCATGTCTATGTTGATAATTCTGGAGTCGCCACAGCTACTGGTGTTCTGGGGTTCCTCCAGCCGGCTGTTGGCCCTGCTGCCCTGGGGCTAAAACCTCGGCTCACGCGGACCTCAGCTCCAGCTCGGCTCGGCTTCCCACGCTCTGCGCGCTGCCGGCTCCCAGCTCCCAGACCTCTGCGCTGGTCCTTCCTGCAGGGCTGCTGGGCTGTCCTCAGCGGGAGGTTAGCTTCTCTGTGTCGTTCTGTGGGTGCTGGGCCTCCAGAAGTTGTTCAGAGTTCCTTTTTACATAGTTTGGGTGGAATCTGGGGGCAGAGTGGCTTGGATGAGCTGTTTCTACTCCACCATCTTGGCTCCGCCCCCCTCCTAGGAATATTGTAACCAAATCCAAGAGTTCCCAGGTGAAGGAGAAAATATTGTAAGCAGCCAGAAAGAAACAATTCAAGTATTGTGGAAATGCAGTCAGGATAACACAAAATCTAAGTAGTTTCCATATTAAGGGATCAAAGGGTTTAGAATATGTATTCCTGAGATCAGAGGAGCTAGGAATAAAACCAAAAATCACCTACCCAGCAAAACTGAGTATAATACTTCAGGGGTAAAAAGAGATATTTAATGAAATAGAGGACTTTCAAGTATTCTTGATGAAAAGATGAGAGCTGAATAGAAAATGTGACATTAAAATACAAGAATCAAGAGAAATATGAAAAGGTAAACAGGAAAGAGAAATCATAAGAGACTTATTAAAATTGGATTATTTACATTCCTACATGGAAAGATGATGTTTGTGACTCATGAGACCTTTCTCAATATTAGGGTAGTTGGAGGAAATTAGATAGATAGACAGAGAGATAGACAGATAGACAGATAGATAGATAGATAGATAGATAGATAGATAGATAGATAGATAGATGGCACAGGGTGAGTTGGATATGAAGTGATGATATCTAAAAAATAAAATTAAGGGGTGAGAGAGGAATATATCGGGAGAAGGAGAAAGGGAGAGATAGAATGGAATAAGTTATCTTACATAAAAGAGGCAAGAAAAAGGGTTCACAATGGAGGGGAAGAGGGCGGGGCGGTGAGAGGGAATGAGTGAACCTTACTCCATCAGATTTGGCTTAAGGAGGGAATAATATACCAACTCAATTGGGTATCTTACCCTACAGTGTGGTGAGCCAAAGAGGCCTGTCCCAGGACTCTGATAAGTACCCTGACATCAGTGGACCTGCATGTCAAAGATCTCTTTGAGATTCGACTTTTCACTAAGTCTGCTCCGGAGTTCTTCTAATATAGGTTGCATTTAAAAGGATGTTGTTGGAGGTCTTGAGATCAACAGGATTCTGTCCCAGGATATATCTGATTCTGCACTCTGGTATCTTTGAGCAGCCAGCTCTAAACATGATGTCTTTTGAGGATTGCGCTTCAGCTTTGAAGTTTGCTCTCAATTGTATCTGTTTATGACTACGGCTGCATTAAGAGGTACCTGAGGCCCAGACCTAAGGCTCTGCCCCAAAACTTTAGTTGTCCGAAACATTTGCAGGAAGTCAGTTCCTATGCAGATGTTCTTGATGATGAAGCCTTGGCCATTAGGCTTTGAGGCCAGCTCTCAAGAGCATCCTTTGAGATGTAACTGACTGCATGTGATAAGAGATAACTGACTTTTCCTAAGACTTTATGGCACCTAGGGATCAATAGGCCTTACTACCATGCTACTTCCAGGATACAACAGACTAAGATAATGACATCTCTTCCTTTCCGTCTTTTGTCTCTTTGCTCTATAAAAACCTTTCCCTGAGTATCAATAAATGGAGTTCATGGTTCTTCCTTGAGCTACCCACATGGCCTGGTCATTTCTTATTCACGTCTCCGGATCATGCTAAGTGCTGGACACTGAGCAGCCCACGGCACTACAGGAAAGTAAGAGGGAAGGGGCAAAGAGGGGGGATGATAGAAGGGAGGGCAGATTGGGAGAGGGGGTAATCAGAAGCAAACACTTTTGAAAAGGGACAGGTTCAAAGGAGAAAATAGAATAAGTGGGGAGTGGGATAAGATGGAGGGAAATATAGTCTTTCACAACATGACTATTATGGAATTGTTTGGCATAACTACACATGTATAACTTATATAAAATTGTTTGTCTTCTCAGTGAGGGTATGGGGGGAGGGAAGAAGGAAGAGAATTTGGAACTCAAAGTTTTTTTTGTTTGTGTGTGTTAAGTGTCTGAGGCTGGATCCGAACTCAGGTCCTTCTGACTCCAGGGCCGGCACTCTACTCACTGCACCACCGAGCCACCCCCTGGAACTCAAAGTTTTAAAAACAAGTGCTAAAGATTGCTATTGCATGCAAATGGGAAATAAGATATGCAGGCAATGGGGTATAGAAATCTATCTTGCCCTACAAGAAAATAAGGGAGAAGGGGACAAGAAGTGGGGGGTGATAGAAGGGAGGACAGAGTGGGGGAAAAGGTAATCAGAATGCATGTCATTTTGGGGGGAGAGGGGAGAGATGGGGAGAAAATTTGGAACTCAAAATCTTATGGAAATGAATGTTGAAAACTAAAATTATTTAATAATTAATTTTTAAAATGATTGAAAAACAAATTTGTAAAAAAAAAAAAGGAATAATCACATTTCTTTCATTTCCAAATTATAATGCAGATGTCTTTATAAATATTATGAGGTACTAGTAAATTGTGTAGAGTTTGATGAAAGTAACAGCAACAACAAAATTCACAAATCAGCTATTTCTTAGTGGGACCTTTAAAATGACTAGGGATTGATTTAAAGCTATAGTTTGAATTTTAAGAACCGTCTTATTAGTCATGATATTTGTTTAAGAGAGATTCAGGGAAATTCAAGGAAGTGTGAAAATAACAAAAACTTAGGAAATAGTATAGAAGAAATTAGATTATAAATCTTACGAGCTTAATTAATTCCACAACTCAGAATTTTAAGAAGAAACACGTTGGCTAAGCCTGAAGAAGTTTCAGCTATTGAGTCTCTAAGTGTGAAATTTTGGGGTATCAATGTGTAAAACTGGTTTTAATTGTAGTGTAAAATAAAGGTATACTTAAACAGTACTTAAAGTTGAGACAAGGTTGTTGCAGGAGAAGGGATTTTTATTATTAGAAGGTAGACTAAGGAAATTTTAAACCATCTTAAGAAAAGGATAAAAGTAAATAGAATTGGAATTCATTTAATTTTCTGTTGTTTACTGCTTTTAAACAACCAACCTGAAGGCAACAACCAAGTCCTAATTGGATCTCCCAGATTGAAGGGGAATTCCAAAGTGCTCCCAGAAAATGAAAACTTGTTTTGAAATCAGAAAGCAACTCAAGATAAGTGAAATTCAGTGATACTACAACAGTTTAAATCAATTGCTTAGGTAAATTAGAAACACAGTAACACATGTTGAAATCAATTGTTTACTGAAAATAAGCTCAAATTTTATAAAGTTATAGTAAATTAGGGAAAGAATCATTGAAAATAGAATTAAACAAGAATATGTATAAAAATAAAGTGCATGCACACCTAATAGAGGGTGTTCAGATTAGAAAAGATCAAAATAAAATGAACATGTTGCTCATAAAGGCATAAAATACATTGTTAGAGGAAAAAGCAAACCTTGCAAATTATTTTAAAAACAAAATAAATTGATTTAATTTTCAGTGGTTTGAAAGAGAGAAAAAGCCATACCCTGAGCCCATCAGAAAAGTACAATCTTTATCAGATAGTTTTCCAGTAGTTCAATTCCTGTTTCATCCTGTGCCATCATTGGGTTTTGGTCAATCCCCTTGGGTATTGCCAGAATAACTGGATGAATGCTTTTCCAGCATAAAAGAAGTTAACTTTGAGGAGATGGATGATTTGTTCATAAAAAATTCCTGCTTACTGAAATCTGTGACACCTTACAATGTGGAACTTCTTGTGCTGAGTAATTTGGGGGGTCTATTTGCCTATCAGTAACAAAAAACTATGTTATTATAACTAAATCTAATTGCCCAAAAGCCCTTAAAGAAACTGGTATTACCTGTGCATTTGTAACCATGAAAAAGCCAAAAAGGTGTTTACTACAGGAATTAAGTAGGAAATTAGAAAAGTTAATAATGAGTTGAAGGGTAAAGAAAGTTGGAATCTGTGCTGACAGCATAAATTGAGTGTTAGAAAATGAAGGGTTTTGGAGTTTTGAGAAGGTGATTTCAGAGATTTCACTGAAATAGAAAAGATTTAGGAATATTTTTTAAGCAAAGCCCCTTTGATGTTGTTGTTGCTTCTCCAATCAATAAATTTTACAGAATGCATGTTAATTAATTGATAGGATTATCTCTGTACTCTGGATTCAGTAGTTATGCTAAAGGATTAGTAATTTAGAAAATTTAAAGGAATTGGTCTAGTCCTTTAGGTAACCTAAAGAAAGAGGCAGTAATGGGAAACTGGGAATGTCACCATGAATTTTTTTTAATATAAGTGAACTAAAAATAATGGAACCTTATGAAAAATAAAGCTTAGTTATTGCCACTAGTTATAAAACAAAATTGATTGGACTGAAAATATTGTAATGGTAGTAAATTAGTGAATATAATCAGTCCTTGTATGTACAAAGGGGATAATAATAAATATTTACACCTCTCTCCCAGGGTTGTTGAGAGAAACATATGGTAATGAAGTGCTTAACACAGTGCCTGGCTCTTGTAAAGGATGAGCACTGTGGTGTTCAGACCTTGTAGGAATACAACTTAACAAAAAAGCACTTTTTGTACCATTTATAGGTACTTTTTCTAATTGGCATGGAATGCTAAGAAAATTGAGCAATTTTAAGACTAAACATTTTAAAGTATTACTAAAAAAAAGGTTGAAGCAACTTTCAAGACAGAAAAAAACTTGACATGGTAGACACTACATAAACTGCTATGATTAGCATGAAAATGACATGGGTAATAAGATAAATGTCTTTCTATGAATTGATAAGTTTGAATGGTATTTAACTAAATTATTATCAGCTGATTGATGTTTTAAATACAAAACAGCTAAAAGAAGTTTTAGGGGCGGAGCCATGATGGCTGAAAGGAAGCAGTAACCTCGATGAGCTCCTCTGTCACTAAGTCCAAAAGGGTAAATCTGAGCGGATTCCGGAGTGACGGAACCCAGTGGAAGACAGAGTGTGGCAGAATCCAGCCCAGGAGGTTGCCCGGAGTGTCCGCACAGGTTGAGGTCAGAGCGAGTGGGGTCTGCACAGCTCAGACCTAAGAGCAGGCAAGCAGACTACACCAGAGAGAGAAAAAGCCCCAGCCTGCAGACTTACCAAGGACAAATCGCAGTCATCTTGCAGAGGGAACGGATCATTGGAGCCAGGTAGGAGAGTCGGGCCCCCAGTGGAGAGAGTGGCTTCTCAGGCTGCATTCAGCCCCCAGCCTGGAAGTTTAGAAACTGCCTGCCTGTATAATACAGGGGCTGGAATGGCAAAGTAAATTCTAGCTGCTCAGATCCTCCCATCCCTCCTTCATGAAGCAGAAAACCCAAAGATAAGTCTCCCACCCAGATTGAAATCCCAAGTTAATGGAAATAGCCTCAGGCTTGAGAATCTCCAAGAAAGGGTGTAACTGAGACAGCCAGGAATCTGAAGAGAAGAGAGGGAGAGGACCCAACAAGCCCCACCTCTCCTCACCAACAAAAGCCTACTTATAGCCCAGGGGTATAGAGGCAGAAATCTGAAGTGGTCAGACTCATCCCCATCTACACATCTACATTCCTCACTGACTTCCCTGACTTAGCCATAAACTAACCACCCAGAGGTATTCAAAGTCAAGGATCAGGCCCCAAACTCATAGCCTGAGACACTAAGAAACAGGAAGTCACAATGGGAAGGAAGGAAGCTGAAAAGGAGAAGGGGAAGGCAAGAAAGTCTATTCGAGCATACTATGCAGGGCAAGAACAACAAAACACACAGGACAATATAGACTCTCTGCCCACACCAGAGACCACAGAAGGAAACATGATCTGGTCTCAAGCCCAAATAGCATTCCTGGAGGAGCTTAAGAAAAATTTTAAAGACCAAATCAGGGAGGCAATGACCAACTTGGAAAAAGAAAATACCTCCCTAAAAAAGGAACTTCAAAAACTAACTGAAGACCATAATTCACTAAAAATTAGATACAATCAAACTGAAACTCAGAACTCTATGATGCAGCAGGAGTCAATCGAAAAAAACAAGATGATCGAAAAATTGCAAGAAAATGTAAAATATCTCACTGGAAAAATAACTGACCTAGAGAACAGATCCAGGAGAGACAACCTAAGAATTATTGGTCTACCAGAAAGCCATGATGAGAAAAGCAGTCTAGACAACATCCTCCAAGAGATTGTCAAAGAAAACTGTCCTGAGGTCCTGGAATCAGAAGATAAAATATCTATTGATAGAATTCACTGGACTCCTCCTGAAAGAGATCCCAAACTGAAAACTCCAAGAAATATAGTAGCCAAATTCCAGAATTATAAGATTAAAGAAAAAATTCTACAAGCAGCCAAAAAGAAACAATTCAAATATCGAGGAACTACAGTTAGGATCACACAGGACCTAGCAGCTTCTACATTAAAATAGCAGAGGGACTGGAATTTGATATTTCGTAGGGCAAGAGAGCTAGGACTATAACCAAGGATTAACTACCCGGCAAAACTGAGCATAATCTTTCAGGCAAGGAGATGGACGTTTAATGAAGTAAGGGACTTCCAGACTTTCCTAATGAAAAAGCCAGAGGTCAATGGAAAATTTGATCTCCAATTACAAGACTCCAGAAGGACATAAAAAGGTAAACAAGGGTAACACAAACTCACACATGCAGAAGTGCACACACCCACACCCACAAACACAAGCTCATTACCTGGGATGCAACAAGAGCAAAATGTTCACATCCCTATATGTGGAGCTGATAACTGTCAATATTTGAAATCTTTATGATTATCATGACCTGCAAAAGGGTTATACTTAGAGGGTGTGGGTATGAATGCACTAACATGGAGTCTAAAAAATAAAAGACTATTAAGGGGATCAAAGGTACTGTAATGGGATAAAGGAAAGGATGAGCTAGGAAAAGGTAAAATATGCCATCTGAAGAGGCATCAAAACACACTATAGAAGAAGGGAAAGTAAGAGGGAGAGGAACATCATTTAAACACTATTCTCACTGGTTCTGGTTCAAAGAAGGATCAAATTAATAAGTGAAGTTTAAGAATCTAACATGAATAAACACATAAATTCATTAAATAGAGGAATTGGAGGGAGGGAGAGGAGCACTGTTTGAAATTTACTCTCATTGGTTTGGAATCAAACGGGGAGTAATTTACTCTGATAAGTATAAAAATTTGTTGTGTCCTATAGATAGTGGGAGGGTAAGGGGGGGGGTGAAAAGGAGGAGACTAAAGGGAGGGATTATAAGGGATGGAAATAGTAGTAAGGGGAGAGGGTAGGTTAAGAAGGGGGGTCACTGGGTGGGAACACTGAGGGAGGGGGCAGTCAAAAGGGAAAACTTCAAGGAGGGGAAGGGAGAAGGAATAAACAAAAACATAAACAGGGGAGGGAATAGGATGGAAGGGAAGAGACAGATAGTCATCATTACTGTGAATGTGAATGGGATGAACTCTCCCATAAAACAGAGGCAGATAGCAGAATGGATTAAAAACCATAATCCTACAATATGCTGTCTTCAAGAAACACATTTGAAACAAAGGGATACCCACAGAGTAAAGGTAAAAGGTTGGAGTAAAATTTATTATGCCTCAGCTAAAGTAAAAAAAGCAGGGGTAGCAATACTTATCTCAGATAAAGCAAAAGCAAAAATAGATCTAATTAAAAGAGATAAGGAAGGAAACTATATCCTACTAAAAGGCACCATCGAGAATGAAGCAATATCACTACTTAATATATATGCACCAAGTGGTATAGCATCCAAATTCCTAGAGGAGAAGTTAAAGGAATTAGAGGAAGAAATAGATAGCAAAACTATACTAGTGGGGGACCTTAATCTCCCCTCTCTGAACTCGATAAATCTAACCTCAAAATAAACAAGAAAGAAGTTAAGGAGGTGAATAGAATCTTAGAGAGACTAGATATGATGGATCTCTGGAGAAAACTGAATGGGGATAAAAAGGAATTTACTTTCTTCTCAGCAGTGCATGGTACATACTCAAAAATAGACCATGTACTAGGGCATAAAAACCTCACAATCCAGTGCAGAAAGGCAGAAATAGTAAGCGCATCATTCTCAGATCATGATGCAATAAAAATTATATGCAATAAAGGGCCATGGAAAGATAGACTAAAAACTAATTGGAAATTAAACAATTTAATCCTAAAAAATTGGTGGGTCAAAGAAGAAATTATAGAAACAATCAATAATTTCATTCAAGAGAATAATAATAATGAAACAACATACCAAAATTTGTGGGATGCACTAAAGGCAGTTCTCAGGGGAAGTTTTATATCCCTGAGTGCATACTTAATTAAAGCAGAGAGAAGGGAGGTCAATGAATTGGACATGCAATTGAAAAAGCTAGAAAAAGAACAAATTGAAAATCCCCAATTAATACTAAATTAGAAATATTGAAAACCAAAGGTGAGATTAATAAAATTGAAATTAAGAAAACCATTGAATTAATAAATAAAACTAAGAGCTGGTTTTATGAAAAAATCAACAAAATTGATAGACCCTAAGTCACTATGAAAAAAGAAAGAAGAAAACCAAATTATGAGTATCAAAAATAAAAAGGGTGAATCTACCTCCAATGAAGAGGAAATCAAAAAAATAATGAGGAATTATTTTTCCCAATTGTATGCACATAAATATGACAATCTTAGTGAAATGGATGAATATTTACAAAATCACAAATTGCCCAGATTAACTGAAGAGGAAGTGAATTACCTAAATAACCCCATCTCAGAAAAAGAAATCAAACAAGCCATCAATGAACTCCCTAGGAAAAAATCTCCAGGGCCAGATGGGTTCACTAGTGAATTCTATCAAACATTTAAAGAACAATTGATTCCAATACTCTACAAACTATTTGGGAAAATTAGTGAAGAAGGAGTCCTACCAAACTCTTTCTATGACACAAATATGGTACTGATTCCTAAATCAGGAAGAGATAAAACAGAGAAAGAAAATTATAGACCAATCTCCCTCATGAATTTAGACGCAAAAATTCTAAATAAAATATTAGCCAAAAGACTCCAACAACTTATCACAAAAATAATACACCCTGATCAGGTAGGATTCATTCCAGGAATGCAAGGATGGTTTAATATTAGGAAAACCATCAATATAATTGAGCATATCAACAACAAAACTAGCAAAAACCACATGATCATCTCAATAGATGCAGAAAAGGCTTTTGACAAAGTACAACATCCATTCCTATTAAAAACACTAGAAAGTATAGGAATAAATGGAGCCTTCCTTAAAATAGTTGCTAGCATCTATCTAAAACCATCAGCAAGTATTATATGCAATGGGGATAAACTAGAAGCCTTTCCAATCAGATCAGGAGTGAAACAAGGGTGTCCACTATCACCCCTCTTATTCAATCTGGTACTAGAAATGTTAGCAGTAGCAATTAGAGAAGAAAAAGAAATCAAAGGAATCAAATTAGGCAAAGAAGTGACCAAGCTGTCACTCTTTGCAGATGATATGATGATATACTTAGAGAATCCTAGAGAATCAAGTAAAAAATTACTTGAGACAATAAATAAATTTGGCAAAGTTGCAGGATATAAAATAAACCCACATAAATCCTCAGCATTCCTGTACATCTCTAATAAAACTCAACAGCAAGAGATAGAAAGAGAAATCCCATTTAAAGTCACTGTAGACATTATAAAATATTTGGGAATCTACTTGCCAAAACAAACCCAGAATCTATATGATCACAACTACAAAACACTTCTCACACAAACAGATCTAAATAGTTGGAAAAATATCAATTGCTCGTGGCTGGGTCGAGCTAATATAATAAAAATGACAATTTTACCCAAACTAAATTATATATTTAGTGCCATTCCAATCAATTTACCAAAAAACTACTTTCTAGAGTTAGACAAAATAATAACAAATTTATTTGGAAAAACAAACGGTCTAGAATATCAAGGGAATTAATGAAAAGAAATGCTAGGGAAGGTGGACTAGCTATGCCAGATCTTAATCTGTATTATACAGCAGCAGTCATCAAAACTGCTTGGTACTGGCAGAGGTGTAGAGTAGTGGATCAATGGAATAGATTAGGTGCAGGAGACCCAGCAGTTAATGAATATAGCAATCTATTGTTCGATAAACCCAAAGACCCCAGTTTTTGGGATAAGAATGCACTATTTGACAAAAACTGCTGGGAAAACTGGAATACAGTATGGCAGAAACTGGGCATAGATCACTATCTAACACCATATACCAAAATCAAGTCTAAATGGGTGCATGATCTAGGTGTAAAGGATGATACTGTAAGCAATTTGGGAAAGCAAGGAATAGTTTACCTGACAGATCTGTGGAGAGGGGAAGATTTTAGGACCAAACAAGAATTAGAGAGCATTATAAAATGCAAAATGGATAATTTTGATTACATTAAATTGAAAAGCTTCTGCACAAACAAAGCCAATGTAACCAAGATCAAGAGGGAGGTGGGAAATTGGGAAAGAATTTTTACAACTTGTGTCTCTGATAAAGGACTCATTTCTAAAATTTATAGAGAATTGAGCCAAATCTATATGAATACAAGTCATTCCCCAATTGAGAAATGGTCAAAGGATATGAATAGGAAGTTTTCAGAGAAAGAAATTAAAGATATCTATAAGCATATGAAGAAATGCTCTAAATCACTATTAATTAGAGAAATGCAAATCAAAACAACTCTGAGATACCACATCTAGTCAGATTGGCTAAGATGACAAAACAAGAAAGTGACAAATGCTGGAGAGGATGTGGGCAAATTGGAACACTAATACATTGCTGGTGGAGTTGTGAACTTATCCAACCATTCTGGAGAGCAATCTGGAATTATGCCCAAAGGATTATAAATAATTTCATACCCTTTGACCCAGCCATACCACTTCTAGGGTTATATCCCAAAGAGATCATAGAAGTGGGAGGAAGACCCATATGTACAAAAATATTTTTAGCAGCCCTTTTTGTGGTTGCAAAGAATTGGAAACTAAAGGGGTGCCCATCAATTGGGGAATGGCTAAACAAGTTGTGGTATATGAATGTAATGGAATTTTATTGTGCTATAAGAAACGAGGAGGTGACGGATTCCATAATTACCTGGAGAGACTTATACAAACTGATGCTGAGCGAGAAGAGTAGAATCAGAAGAAATTTGTATACAATCACAGACATACCATATCTGTGACGACCAACTATGACAGACTGGACTCTTTTCAGCAATGTAGTGATATAAGTTAATCCCGAATGACTCAAGGAAGTGAGAAATGCGCCATCCAGAGATATAACTAGAAAGAACTGAGCCTGAATCCTGATGGAAGCAAACTAAATGATCTTGTTCTTCTCATTGTTTGGTTTTACTTCTTCCTTACCATCTTTCATCCCACCTAGTACAATATGCCTTTGTAATTGGAATAATGTTTAATATGAATGCATTTGTAGACCCTATACTGTACTATATGCTGTCATGAGGGGAGGCGGGAGGGAAGTAAAGGAAATTTGAAAATCAAGGAACTATGGAATTGAATCTTGTTAACTGAAACTAAACTAATAAATTAATTTTAAAAAAGAAGAAGTTTTAAGGCAAGTTTCTTCCCCTTTTCAATCTGAATACTGCTACATTATAAATACATCTGTTATATCATTATTGGAGTATAGTTAATTTTTAAGAAAAAAGCTAGAAAAAATAATAGTAGTAGTAAATGACTTACTGTTGGAAGAAAAGCATAGTAAAATCCTCTTAGGAGATCTTTGTTTATGCGGTTCCTTGGGATGAGCCTGTGACAGAATATTGTTAAACTCTGCAGCACTGCCCTTTGAGGAACTAGGGTCTCTCCCACCCAAAGTGGAGAAATGAAATTTTTTTTTTTTGCTTTTTGGAGGGCAATTGGGATTAAGTGACTTACCCAAGATCATATGGCTAGTTTTTGTGTTAAGTGTCTGAGGATAGATCTGAACTCAGGTCTACCTGACTCCAGGGCCAGTGCTCTATTCACTGCGCCACCTTCTGCCCCAAGAAATGAAACTTTTGAATGATAAATGGGTGCCTTTTGAGATCATTTGGAAACTCATGTAATTATGTCTTTTGATGCTATTATTTTGAACCAACTATTCACTGTATATGAATTTGTGGTTAAGAAACGGAAACAAGGCAAAACCGGTCTCTTGGGTCCCAGTGACTGAGGAAGGTAAGTCACTCCTTCCCAAAATTTCTATCATGAAGAACACTTTTTTTTTAGTTCCTAAGGAGATCAGTATGGCATGCAACAGATAATAGATTTCATTAAGCAAAAACAGGTTATTCCAGACACCACCCCCATGGTACTTGCATGACAGTTTGTTCAACTTGTGCTGAATCAGCATGCCTTTCAAGTCACTACCACTGATGGCCATCTGCTAACTTGCATCCCTCTTTGAGCATTTACAGAAAAAGATTATTGTGCCCAAATCAATCATTGCCCAAGACTGAACTATTTTCTTGTTATAAAGTCACAGCCCCCTCTGATACTATAGCTTTCACCAAGGAAACTATAAGGTATTACCCACTTGCTTAAATGGACTCTATTCAGAGATCTCATCTCATTCTCATCTCCTTATATTCTAGAAATGTTCTGATGTTCTCCCTTTGTTTTTATTTGCACACCAAGTGAGGGGAGTGAATTGATGGTTGTAAATAGATGAAATTTGTGAATTACAATTGTAAGTAGATGGAATTTATAAATAGATGAAATTTTAGATGAGATTTTGAGGCTAATATATGAACAAAATAATAATTATCTATCCCTGATCTGTAATTTATGAAATTTTACTATTTGAGGAAGTTTCTTGGGACTTTAACTTGCTGCTATTTTAAGTCTTAAAACCAGGTATAAGTGTCTGATTCCTCATAAGACTGCTGGTTCATCATTCAAGGGAAATGCCATATGCCCCTATAGTCTGAGGACTGTCACAGGTAGATGTCTGTTCCTGGGAAAGTGAAGGGAATGATCTTGCAAAGGGGAAGGTAGGATTCTCTTGACCTATCCCCATTTGGTAAACAAGACATTTTCCCACCTGGTTAATTCTGAGCTTGGCTATGACACCTGTCATATAATTGACTGCGTTTGATTCATAACCAAAATCAAGCAGAGCTAATGCTGCAATGTCCTTGCCTTTGTCTTCATGTGGCAAGTTCCATTGATAAGGGTAATTGTAAAAGAAGATGAAATCTATTGGTGAATTTTGATTAAGTTATAAATTCTAGTATAAAAAGGGATCATTTTTAATTGTCATTTGAATCACAAATAATAGAGACCATGAAGACTTAAAACTGATGGGTTATAACATTCTTTCATTGTGATAATATGATTAGTGGGAGATATCACAGTGGAAAATGTGACAATTTTCAAAATTGGCTCAAGAATTTTACGATAAAAATTGTTTGAACCATCTATCTAATAATATTAAGAGAGACAAAGACATGTTTTCCAATTTAGGCCCTCATGATGCAACAACTAAAATTCTCTGGAGTTTCAGGTGAATTAAGTGTTTTTAATAGTTATATTTTATGTTGAGCTTCTATTATGAACCAAATCTTTAAAAAGCCCCTTCAAAGCTTACCTAAGAAGGTGGCTTGTTCTAGTTATATAAAATTATAGACCTTGGACTTTTTAAATCTACATCCAGGATATCTGATTCTTCATAACTAAATCCACCTAAAGATATGAAGGTATAATGATTGGAACTTGCTATTAGACCTCACAGAACTGTAACTGATGTTATTCTGAGTCTGATTCCAGTTATGATCATCAAGGAATCCTATTATGCCAGTAACTCTATGGGATTGACATCCACAAATTACAGGTGGAGTTCTTATGGGTAAGGCTGGGAGAATAACTCTTGGCATGGTCTGAGATAGGCTTCACCTGACTTGATTTGCCCAGTTTGACATTTCCTCTTAAATGTAAAATACCCCACCTATTAAACCTGGCTCAATAAAATTGACTATCTAGATGACTCTAGTTTGTAATTCACATGAATTTAGGAAAGCATTTTTCCTTTGATGTCCCTATTTTCTTTCTATGGCAAATTTCTATAATCATTTCAGGTTATCAGTATAAATACAATATTAAATCCTTATTTTATAGGTTAATACTAGAGAACATCTATAGCCTAAACTTTTAGTACTTCCTAAAGTTAATGTGAGGATAATTGAGTATAGATGGTACAGTTTATGAAACCAAACTGTCATTCTATTCGTTATTAAGCCTCAAACTTATTCAGTCTTGATTTTAAGAAAAGAATGTTAGACTATCTAGTGTTACCCAAATGGAAAAAGTCAATTTTGTTTGGATTTACTGTTACCTATTATTAAGGACCCTGTTTTAATAGGGTTTGATATGCTAAAGTGGCGTGGTAAAATACATAATCTGATTGGTTTATAGACTTTGCTATTGAGGGCCAAAAATGATAGATCAACAAGGGGTAGAGTGGGGTGGTGATAGGTTGTGTGAAGCATGAGGCATCTCCACTGACTAAGTGGTCATAAGATGGTTACTTGTTCATGTTGGACAAGAAAAAATGCTCCAGATGTACAAAAATATGTTGGGAGACTTTCCAAAGCATCAAGATATCCCACCCATGCTAGGTTTGGACATGGAATTTGAGTAAAACAGGATGTAGATATCTTTGTCAGTATTCTTGTGGTTGTGGAAGTGAGCCACATAACTTGGTAAACAAGTAGTGAACATCACATTAAAGTCTGAAGTTCACTCTAAGAATCCATCTGTCGGGGGGCGGAGCCAAGATGGCAGAGTAGAAACAGCTCGTCCAAGCCTCTCTGCCCCCAGATTCTCCACAAACTATGTAAAAAAGGCCTCTGAAAAACTTCTGGAGCCCCAGCACCCACAGAACGACACAGAGAAGCTAACCTCCCGCTGAGGACAGCCCAGCACCCTGCAGGAAGGACCAGCACAGCGGTCTGGGAGCCAGCAGCACGCAGAGCGCAGGAGCCGAGCCGAGCCCAGGTCCAAGTGAGCTGAGGTTTTAGCCCCAGGGCAGCAGGGCCAGCAGCCGGCTGGAGGAACCCCAGAACACCAGGAACTGTGGAGACTCCAGAATTATCAACATAGACTTGCCTAGGACAAAGTAAGAGGTTAGTGTCCTATGGACTTTGGGACCTGTATTTGGGGAATGCGTCAGCTCCCTCCCCTGGGGGCTAGAAGCCGCTGAGGAGACACGCCATTATGTAGTTTTCATAGGCATTTCCGGCTCCCAGCCTACAAATCGTGGGGAGATCCAGCGATCAGTCTTGGGGGGTAATCGCTCTTGCTTTAACCTCCCTGGATCTGGATTGTGATCTAGGGTGGAAGTCGTGGGTGGGTTTACACCTTGCCAGAAAAGGAAGTTGCCCCCCACACGTTCGGGACGAAAATTCATCTATCTGGCCTTAAAGCCATAGTGTAGCAACAAGCCCAAAAGTCAAGTAATTAAGTGGCAACAGGCCAAGGCAAGGGAAACAGAAAAATGCAACCCTAGACTCCTATTTTGGGGGCATAGAGCAGGAAAAGGACTGTGAGGTCAGAAGTCCTGCTCCAAAAGCCCCAGGGGAAAACATGAGTGGGTTGCAGGCCATAGAGGACCTTAAGAAGGACTTTAAAAATCAAATAAGAGAAGTGGAGGAAAAATTAGAAAGAGAAATGAGAAGGATGCAGGAAAAGTATGAAATGAGGGTCATCAGCCTGACTGAGGAAAACAACACCTTAAAAAATAGACTAGCTCAAATGGCAAAGGAGGCCCAAAAGGGCATTGAGGAGAAGAATGCCTTAAAAAGTCGAATTTGCCAGATGGAAAAAGAATCTCAAAAGTTCACTGAGGAGATTAATTCCTTCAGAGTTAGACTGGAGCAAATGGAAGCTAGTGACTTTATGAGAAATCAAGATGCTGTTAAGCAGATCCAAACAAACGAAAGATTAGAAGGCAATGTGAAATATCTCATGGGAAAAACCACTGACCTGGAGAATAGATCCAGGAGAGACAATTTAAAAATTATTGGACTACCTGAAAGCCATGATCAAGAAAGAACCTAGAAATCACCCTTCAAGAAATTCTCAAGGAAAACTGCCCTGATGTTTTAGATCCAGAGGGCAAAATAGAGGTTGAAAGAATCCACTGATCACCTCCTGAAAAAGATCCAAAAAGAAAACTCCCAGGAATATTATAGCCAGGTTCCAGAATCCCCAGATCAAGGAGAAAATACTCCAAGCAGCCAGGAAGAAACAATTTCAATATTGTGGAAACACAATCAGAATAGCCCAGGACCTGGCAGCTTCTACACTGAGGGATTGAAGGGCATGGAATAGGATATTCCAGAGGGCAAAAGAACTGGGAATGAACCCAAGGGTCACCTACCCAGCAAAACTGAGTATTTTATTTCAGGGGAAAATATGGTCATTCAGTGGAATAGAGGACTTTCAAGCATTCTTGAGGAAAAAACCAGAGTTGAACAGAAAATTTGACATCCAGACGCAAGAAGTAAGAGATGCCTGAGAAGGTAATTAGGGAAAAGAAATCAAAAGGAACTTATCAAAGTTGAACTATTTACATTCCTATATGGAAAAGCAATATCTGTGACTGATGATATCTTTCCCACTATGAAAATAATGGAAGAAGGGGGTGTGGTCATATGAATACATATGTGAATGTGTGTGTATATGGTTACAGTTATATATGGATAGAGGCATAGGTTGATTTTGTTGGGAAGGGAGAGTACTCAAGGGATGAAATTATGAGGTGAGAGAAGAAAGTGGCAAGAGGAGATGGGGAGAGACATGGTAGGGTAAACTATCTCATGTAGGGGAAGTGGTTGCAAAGGAGGGGGAGAATAAGGAAGGCTAAAAAGGCAAAACCACATTCACATTGAATTTGGTTCAGGGAGAAAATGACATACATACTAAATGGGATATCTCAACCTGCAGCAGGATAGGGGGAAGGGGGATGAGAGGAGGGATGATGGATGGGAGGGCATCCTTGGGGTGAGGGGAGGTTGGAAGTACCCACTATAGAAGAGGGACAGGATCATGTAGGGAATGGACCAGGTGGGGGGTGGGATGAGTGGGAGGGAATTATAAGCAGCCTTGTATAATATATCTACCATGATAATGTTTTGCATAGCTAGACATGTACAACATATACTGAATTACTTATATCCCAAGAAGGAATGGGTGACAAGGGAGGAAGGAAATGGATCTGAAATTCGAGGTCGTAACATTAAATGTTTCAAATACATATATAAATACTATTATTAATAAAAAAAAGTTGACCAGAAAAAAAATATAAAAAAATTTAAAAAATTAAAAAATTAAAAAAATTAAAAAAAAAAAAGAATCCATCTGTCCCTATGATTTATGTTTATATATTAAATTGATTAATACTGATTGGAATAAAGTAGGGGTCCAAATGAATTATTTCTCACATTCCCCCCTCTTCAATCCACAGAAAAATCCCAGTTTTCCTTTGTATCATTACAATCTCCAAGAGAAAGCAGCACCATATTGTCCAAGGAGGATGTAGACTGCACAACAATAGAAGGGACTTTCCCTAAGTAGGCACCTGCACAATAATAGTAAAGGTTGTCCTTTACATGAAGTTATAAGAGAGGCTTATTATAATGCCATTATTATATATTAGTGCTCTTCCCCATTTGGGCTTTTCTGTATGCATTATGGGTAATCACATGCACAGTTCCACTGCTGCCAGGACCCCTTCCCATTACTGAATTGCTTGACAAGTCCCTAGTACATTTTTAATATTCATAATTTCTGAGGCTCTCAAGAACAAAGTCTATCAACCAATCAGATTCTGCATTTTACCATGCCACTTTTAGCATATTTGGATATCAAACCCTATTAAAACAGGATCCTTGAAGAAAGGGGCATCTCAAATGGTGAGAAAAATCTGGGATCCACTTCATTGGAGGGGACCATGGACTCTTATTGACTCAGAGCTCTGCCTCAATCCCTTTAATTGCAGGCTGGACAATTTTTTTTTTTTTAAGTACAAGGTAGAACCTTTATTACAACTTTTTTTAAAAATTTTCATTCATAGGTATACAACATCTGAAAGACAGATATAGAGGAGGGGAAGGGAAGGGATATTATTATAAAATGTCACATTTATTGCTACATTACTGTTATATACAAGACAGTTCTCAAAATCTACTTTAAAAAGTTAGGATTATTTAAAAATTCCAAATAATCCAGCCAGCTGTTTTGACACTTGTATAAAATTACTTTTTTTAAAAAATGAGAAACAAAACAAAAACCAGTCATCTTGAGGCACTCAGAGACACAATTTCCCCCTAATTGTGAATTCCCCTCCCCACCCCAATAAATTTTTTTCCTTTTTGCTGGGTTAGGAATATATGTGTGTGTGTATACATACATCTATATGCACAGAGATATCTGTATATGCACACACACATATATATCAGATAGTCCAAAACTATAATAATGTGGTATTTGATTTAAGCACAAGGTTCCTCAGTCATGAAGCACATCTGGATTTACAGGCAGGCAACATCGATAGCACAGCTGGGGCCCAAAGAGGACACCAAGCAGAACAGAAATGCACGCTCCCCTCCCCCCACAGATCATGGGAGAAAAGCCCAAGGAAGAAACACCACTGGCTGCTCAGCATTCCTACCCCCAAGTCCCTCCCTGGGACCCAGGGCTCCCGAGAATTCACGGGCTTGGTGACTAGAGGGTAAGAGTGTGTGTGAGCGTGTATGAGTGTGTATGTTAATGTGCATGAGTGTGAGCGCATGTGTTTGAGTATGTACAAGTGTGTATGTGAGTTTGTGTAAGTGTGAGTGTGTGTGTCAGGGGCAGAAGTTGGAGAAGTTTTGTTCTCTGCTGAGAGTCTCCACTGCCTGGCCACTGGGAGGAGGGACGGAAAGAGGTAGGGCTTGAAGGGAGATTATTGATTTTGTCCTGACCCACTGACAAATAAGGCCAAGCAACGTTGAGGGTGGCACCTCAGAGGGAGGTGTAGCTGGCCAGCAGAGGGGATCTGTTTTTTTTAAACCCCACACTCCACTGTTAGGATTCAATGACTGCCACTCTGAATTCATTTAACCACTTGACATCAATGAGCTTTTACAAAGGGATACTTACTTCAAAGTTATAACAAGAAGAAGCATACAAACATTTCTCCCCAATACCTAAGTTACACACTCAGTATCTACATAACATTGGTTCCAATAAATTCGCATGCAGATGCAACATGACTACTAGATTAACTCTCATCTCAACTACCACTGGGCTGAATCTGGCAGGTCACTACTAAAGGATACTCCTTGCTCCTCTGAGCCCTGATGCTGAAAGGATTGTGAAACCCAAGTGCTGAAGTCTGGACCATTGCCCACCTAATCAGAGCTTGAATCCTTTCACCTAGAGACCAGAAACCAAGACCTCTTTCTTAGGGCTACATGACCCAAAGGAAAGTCCCAAGTCCTCTTCCCTTATAGCATTGTTTCTAACCAGAAGCTGTGAGCAAAACAGTCTGACCAAAAACAGGACAGTTAAAATGCTTAGGCCAAGTCTGTCTCAGGCACTCAAGGCTTGAGTGCTTCCACAATCATCAAAGAGCTTCCCCTTCACTACATAATTAGGTGACTAGAACCAGTTATAGACCACCTATGTTTGCTCCATAGTCTTTTTTTTTTTTTTAAAGCAATTGGGGTTAAGTAACTTGCTCAAGGTTACACGGCTAGTCATTCTTTATGCATGGGTGCTCATTTTCTGAGGCCGGATCTGATCTCGGGTCATCCCAACTCCGAGGCTGGCGCTCTTACTCACTGCGCCACCTAGCCGCCCCTTTAGGGCAATTGGGGTTAAGTAACTTGCCCAAGGTCACACGGCTAGGTTTTTGTTTGTATGGATTAAGTGTCAGAGGCCGGCTCCGAACTCAGGGCCTTCTGATTCCAGGGCCGGCGCTCTATTCACTGCGCCACCTAGCCGCCCCGCTCCATAGTCTTTTAAGGGTCTTTTTCTATAATAGTCTTTTTCTATTATACATCATCATAACTCTCCTAGAAGCAGACTCTCCACGTGGAGAGACAATATCCAAGGAGCTCAGCATATGCTATCCTGTTATACAAATAATGAAAATAATGACATTTTAGCAAGAACACATTACTATGACTGACAGCCACCATGTCATATAGCTCAGATATTTTTTAAACAAAAATGAGATCATTCTGACATTAGCAGAGAAGGATTTTGCAAGGCACTAGAGGCTGCTCTCTCAAGGAAATGCATTTTACAAGGTAAGAATAAAATTGTTAATGAAAAAAATAATACGATTTATGTATAATCAGAAAAGGGAGATACATTATAGAGCTGGGATGGAGAGATAGGGGCTTTGGTCCAAAGTATAGAAATTTAGAAGTCTCTTCTGGAGGCAAAAAGTAAAAATAAAAAGAAGACATTTCCTTATTCTTGGCTCCCCAAGTTGGCCAGTGGCTGCATTCCTGATGAACTCCCTCATGCCATCCCCACCCTTCTCTCTTCACCCCTGATAGCAATTGCCTCTTCAAAATGGCTTTAAATTGTACCACTGACACCTCTGTTATTAAAGGGAATTGTGTCCTGAGGTCTTCATCTTCCCCCACCCATCATGTTTCTTTCTATGGAGGCTTGTCTTCTGAGGTCTCTGTCTCCCAATAATAAGAAAGTGTCATTTGGAATATTTTTATTTAAGAATTTAGTAGTTATTTAAGAATTTAATAGTTCAATAAACACTAATTAAGCACCTATTATATACCTATGCTACACTGGCAATGCTAGTCTTACAAACATTTGTTAGTATTTACCCCAGGTATCAGAATTGCTAGCTCTGCCTCTGCTATTGAGTCTTCAACTACCAAAAAATGGTAGTCACTTTTATTAGACAGATTTTCATAAGTAAAACTGAAAATCAGATAAAATTTTAAAATTTCTTTTCTAAATCCATTTATTTTCTTCCTTTATTAATTTATGATTGACTATATTACTTCCCCTCTCAAAAACTTTCACCAACTCCCTATTTTCTCTGAGATAAAATAGAAACTCCATAGTATGGCAATTTTCATATGACTCCCCTCCACACACTATATATTTCAGCTAGCCTAGATTCCCAACCACTCTCCAATCTCATCCATCATTTTCTACTTTCATGAATACATCCAGATACTAATTAAGGACAGAAGTTGTATCATTTTCACAGTTTTACATCACCAGTATATCATAGGTATATAATAGATACTTAATATGTGTTTATTGAACTGATATTGACTCATTCAATGGTTTTATGCTATGGTAAATTATTCACTGAATTCTTGTGAATAGTTCTATTCTAGAAGCCAACAAAAATAATTTAAAATCTATCAAATTCTTAAATAACTAATATATTTTAAATGAATAAAAAGGACTAGAGTATCAAAGAAACACATCTATACCTTAAAGAACAGAAGAATCATTTGACCATTGTTGAGATCTAGGTCTCAACCCCAGCCTTATCTTACCTTATCACCAGGTCTTCGGACGTCTCCGGCTTCTTGTTACCAAGAAGAACTTTACTTACTCCCATAGAGCACCCACGGACACGGTAGTATCGAGACAAGCTGTTTATTCAACTAAATCTTAAGTGCAGAGCAAGCAAGCAGGAACTGGAACTGTAACTCCAACTATAACTCTTGCAACTGCTTTCTAACTGTTGCAACTTCCTCCAAACCTCTTACTATATCCCCCGTAGAGGAGGGCCATGCGGGGGCCAATCATGTTCTTTCCCGAATACGTCATAAGAGACAAGGGACCACCATCCTTACCAGAAATCCTCAGGGCACTGCCACGTAGAACAATAACCCCGTGTCAATGCTCCTGGCTTCCTTTTCCTGGGTCATTACACCTCAGGCAAACTTGTCCCAATAACGCCCTCAGAAAGCCATGTGCACCCTCTCTGGCCTTAAATGATTGTCAAGTCCGTACTCACGTGACCAGCAGCGTTTGAGTTGGCACTAGTGACTAATCACCCCCTCACACAGGTTCACAACCCTAACAGACCATATGGATCTATAAGGGAGGATCACTGTGGTAATATATTTCTAGCACTAGCAAATGTAAATCTACTTTCCACAAATCTCTTATTCGAGATCCAGTCTACAAGGAAACTGAATGCCACCTAATGGAATCAAGTATGAAATTTACACTATTTTCTCTCTCAACAACTAGATGAAATAAGAACAGATTTATTAGCATTTCTAGAAGAATCTACTTATTATTATAATGAAATCATAAAATTTGGATTGTAGCACCTCAGTCTCTAATGACTTAGAAAGATAAATTTGGGAAGAATGGCTGATCTAGACCAAGAAACAAAGAGAAAATACATTCTGGAGATAACACAGTCTTGAAAACACTGAGAAATCATTATATAAGATATACTTGGGGAAAGGAAGATATAAAAATAATGAAAAATAATCAAAAAACATTGCTACTCAAAAAAAGGCAATCAAGAAGGTATTAGTAACTGCTAACCAATATCTACTTTCTTATCTCTAAAATTTTCTGACAGTGATATCTATATATGCTAAAGAATATTTCTCAAATATATAACTCAACTTGTAATCTCATTAATGTAGATATTGCCTCCAAAGGCAAAATGAAGATCACAATCTATCCATGTTTGCCCATACCACCTAATTCTTTTCCATGTCTTCCCACAAGTTCTCCACAAAGAATTCATCCAACAAGCAGTTGAGGGATAAGGGCATGAAGGGGGAAGAGGGGAATTATTCCTTGATTTCTCTTGGTATTAAAAGAACACCAAAGAAGCACATGAGCCTTCCATTAGTTAGCCCTCATTCTTGCCAAGAAGGCAAAAATCTTTTTGATTCCTATGTTGCTTTGATGACATTCTTGATACCATTCTCTTTTTTATAATTCTTTACTTGTTACATGTTGCAGCCTGATCAAGACTATCTTACACTTCATCATTATCCTTTGGGTGATCCTTAATTTCAGTTCTTCAGAGACAATAGTGTTATTTACAGCCATGCAACAATATTGAGGATATTTTTATAAATATATGAGAAGGAAAGAAACAAGCATTCAGAAACAATATTATAGTTGATCACATCTTTAAAATCTCATAATTGCTTAAAATATATACCAAAAAGAAAGTTTTCTTTAAAAATTGTTTGTTGGTTTTTAAAAAGCATTTGACTCAATAAAGAAAAAAATCCTAAAGTCTCTTCTCCAACAATGAGTCTTTCATGAATATGTTAATATTATGTAATGTTCCTTGATAAATACAACCTCTGAAACTCTGTTGATTTATCCTCTTCCCACTAATATAAAGCAAGACATCAAATATTGTATGCTTGTCAAAGATATTTTCCTTTATCATGGAAGATGCCCTATACCCCAGACCCTCTTATTCCTGGGTAACTATTGAATAAAGTCCTAGTACATTACAGGGATTCCTCGATGAGATCCACAACTCCCTTAAAAGAGTGAGGCTGAAAAATTCATAGTCAAAAACAGAATGATGATCAAATGACTATGCTTTACACCATGAAATGAGACTGGATAGTCAAGACATTGACTTAATAGATTAGTATATCTGTTTAGAACAGCTAGCATATATGAACATTCAACTGAGTCCAGAACTGGCTATGAGGAAGATAGCACAATAAATAACTTTGGTAAAATATTTTAGTGCCCCTAACATTCTCCCTGACATTAAAATGCATTTTAATAGCTGTGACCTCTTAATTATATGATATATATAATTATATAGGCTATAAAATCTGTTTTATCATAATCTCTGAGGAATCAAAATTGCAGGTATCTCAAAAAGCAATAGAAACACACAAAGTTAGCATGGTTATAGTATATTTCTGACAATATTTATGCCAGATCATCTAGGAAAAGTATTATTTTGGAAAAGGAAGTGGGCATGGAGTATAATAATGGATAATATATAGAGAGCAGGAGTATTGTACTGATATCCACAAAATGTTTAGAGGACAATCTCTAGCATGTTCAGCTTTTTCTCTTAGAGGATATATATAAGACATGGCCAAGGATTACACAGGAAGAAGCATAGATAGGTTGTAATCTTCAATTAAGGGAGGACTTTACCTCCCCCTGCTTAGTCTTCCATTGGCTCCCTATTACTGCTAAACTTCTTCCTTTGGCATTTAAAGCCTTTTGGCTTTACCCTCATCACACAATAGTCATTTCTGCCAAGTGTAACACATTGCAAATAGTGTGCTATTTTCACTTTTGATGGTCAAACAAGAACAAGTTCATTTTTTTTACTTAATGCTCCATCTTCTTTCTCTCCATTCTCTCTTCCCATCACTGCCAACTAACATTGTGATGTAAGGATAGTTCATGATTATGACACTAGTCTAATAGGGACTGACCTATTATTAACCTATCAGCCTTCCTGGCTATGTCAGAAGTCCAATAACTTTCAGATTCAGGGTCAATGAGTAAGTAATAAGTTAAATGAAGGAAATTCAAACAAGGAAAAGTACACCAGCAAAGAGAGCTTTAAATTTTAAGATAAAGAAAAGAAGGCAAAGATGTGTTTCCCTGACTTCACTGATTACTCTATCTAGCCTTTTATTCTTCTCTTCCTCCTTTTTTTCCAAAATGTATTACTTTTTGTAGTAGCACACTGGTTACATTTCTCTATGACTTCTCAATTACATTTATTTTTTTTCAGTGTACTTTCTGTGTACTCAATTTTTCTTTTCTACTGGGCCATATTAGTCCACTATTTACTAAACCTGCTCTTGAGATGTTCTCTGTAGGAGGCACAATCTTATGTTTTCTCAAATGTTATAGTTATTTCTTACCTCTGAAATGTGTATTAAAAAGCTGGCTGGAGTGGCGGCTAGGTGGCGCAGTGAATAGAGCGCCGGCCCTGGAATCAGAAGGACCTGAGTTCGGAGCCAGCCTCCGACACCTAATCCGCACAAACAAAAACCTAGCCGTGTAACCTCGGGCAAGTTACTTAACCCCAATTGCCCTAAAGGGGCGGCTAGGTGGCGCAGTGAGTAAGAGCGCCGGCCTCGGAGTTTGGATGACCCGAGATCAGATCCGGCCTCAGAAAATGAGCACCCACACATAAATCAAAATGACTAGCCGTGTAACCTTGAGCAAGTTACTTAACCCCAATTGCTTTAAAAAAAAAAAAAAGCTGGCTGGAAACCCACAATATTTTTCCTTGAAGCCCCCTTCTCTCTACTCATACAACCACAATCCTAGTTCAGGTTTTAATTACCTCTTGCCTATATTACTACAAGTAGTATCTATTTCAGAGTACCTTGGACAGCAAGGAGGCCAAATCAGTCAATAAAGAAATCATTTCAAACTATTCATTTGAAACTGAATATGGAAGTTGAGGCTTAAATACTCTGGCCACATAAGAAAACAGGACTCATTGGAAAAGACCCTGATGTTGGAAAGACTGAGGGCAAAAGGAGAAAGGGACAGCAGAGGATGAGTTGACAGATAGGTCATGGAAGCAATGAACATGAGCTTGGACAGACTTCAGGAGACAATGGAGGACAAAAGGGCCTGGCATGTTATGTTCCATGGGGTCACAAAGAATGTCACATAACTGAATGACTGAGCAATAACAACAACATACTACTACAATGGTGCTCTGACTGGTCTCTGTATCCCAAGTCTCTCCTAACTCCAATCTATCTTCCATTCCCCTGCCAAGATTATTTTTCTGAAGTGTAGGTCTGACCATGTCAGCCCCCACCCCCACCCCATCCCTGCTCAGTCTTCCATTGGCTCCCTATGGCCTCCAAGATTAAATATAAACTTCTTTGTTTAGCATTTAAAGTCCTTCATAACCACTCAAAGCCCTACCAGATCTTCTTATGCTGCACTCTCCTCCACTCATGCATTTTGTT
Source organism: Gymnobelideus leadbeateri (assembly GCA_011680675.1). NCBI lineage: Eukaryota > Metazoa > Chordata > Mammalia > Diprotodontia > Petauridae > Gymnobelideus > Gymnobelideus leadbeateri. The sequence goes on along the minus strand of WOXC01008910.1, from coordinate 83,194 downwards.
CCAGCAATACTAGTCTACTTTCAGTTTCTTAAACATAACACTTCATCTCCTGTCTCTTTGCTTTTGTAATCACTGTCCCTATCCACCTGGAATGCTCTAGCCCCTCCCCCTCTTCCTCTTAGCCTTCCTGACTTCCTTCTGCCAGGTATCCCCAATTGCTCATGCCTTCTTCTCTAACCATCTACTCTTGTATCTTCTTTGTTGTTTGCCTGTTTTCTCTCCCATTAGAATGTAAGCTCCTTGAGAGCCACAACCATGCTTTCGTCTCTCTTTATATCCCCACTGCTTAACACAGAGCTTAACATATAGAAATGCTTAATAAGTGTTTGTTGACTGACTAATCATAGCTAATTTGACCCTCATTACTTGTATGCTAATTGCCAATGATCTCAAGGAAATGATATCCTGAGGGTGAGGTAAAGTGACTATGACCAGAACCCAAAGAAATAAGAATAAAATTCTATATTTTGATATAGATATTCCATACACATCTTTGATGTCACTCATCTTTTGAAGACTTGAGGTAATTCTTAACTAGAATTTGTGGTACTAGGTACAAATTGGTGTTTCTTTTTGTTTTTGACTCAGGCTTTGGAGCTACCAAATAAAAACACAATCTCACTATTTACTGAATGGTATGGCAACCTCAGGAACATATAAGCTGGTTTCTGAGATAAAAAGAAATAAGGATTATGGTATTAGTGTTCAAACAACAGATAACCCTTTTGTTCATAAATACACTACAATAATTATTTAAATTAAAAGGCATAAATTCCAGTAAAGAGTTTACCAATTTAGCAAAAAGCAAAATAATAGTAACCAATTTTGAGATGACATATCTTAGAAGCCAACATGCTAAATCTCTGATTTCAATTCCAACTGTCAGTCATAATCAAATCTGACAGGTAATCTTCATTGTTGCCAGCAAACCTCCTTTTTACCTAAGGTCTAGGCTCTCATTAGTCTAGCCCAACTCACAGGTGTCTCTTGCTGACTGTCTGAGGTTAAAAAAAAAAAACCTTCACTTAGCCAGCTCAGAGATATTTTCTCACCAGGTAACAGTCAATTCTGCCAAGTGTTACTTATTTGAAATAATGTGCCCTTTTTACTTTTGATTGTCAACCCAGAAAACAGTTACTCTTTTCTTACTAACCAACTGAGATAAAAACTCGGTTTAGGTTAGGCAGCTCCTGTCAGATGGTTATTTGTAGTCATAGCCTCAATTAGACTATTAGCTATTCTTATTAGCACTCATTATTTGCAACTCAAAGGCAAATTCATTAGTGAAACTAGTTGAAGAAGCATGTTATAATTGAATGAGCACACACATAAAGCCAAGGTCCTACATACCAGCCTTAGTTCTTCCACTTAGTACCAACGTGATGCAAAGAAAGCTACTTACTATCCCTGGGGGTTCAGTTTCTTCACCTCCATAATAAAGGTATTAGATTAGATGAGCTCAACTCTGTGGTCCTGTGATATGTATTCTCTGACTAAAATCACACTATAAAGCTTAGGGTCGCTATGTTTTTCATCTGAACTTCTAATGATTCTTAGATTTACCTATCTTGCCACAAACTCCCTGCTAACCTCTAAGCTTTCATCTCCAACTTGCCTTTCAGACATCTTGAACTGGATTTCCAGTAGAGATATTAAATTAAATATGTTCGAAACAGAACTCTTATTTCTAATGCCTTCCCTCTGTTAATCATTTTTATTTATCCTGCATATGGCTTGATTTGTATATGTTTGTTTACATGTTGTCTCCACCATTAGACTGCAAGCTTCTTGAAGGTAGAGACTGTCTTTTGTCTTTTTTTGTAGCCACAGTGCTTAGCACAGTGCTTGGAATGTAGTAGGTATTTAATATGTTTATTGATTTTTGTAAGAACTAGGATTTCTTTCATATTGACAGAAATGATTACAACAGTATCAGGACTATGACCCAGACCTCCTAAATCTATGAGAACATTGTTCTTTTTGTTTCATCCTACTGTGTCACACATTTTTCACAATGTAAATTTTATTATTTTGATTGGATAAGGTAGGGAAGATGATGTCTTCTAGAAACCATAGGACAGTATGTGGTTATAGGCATATACTCAGTGGTATGCTGATAAGTGGTTAACAGCTGACTCTTTGGGAGGAAAAAAACTAGACACACAACACACTTTTAAGTTAAATTGCATTAGATTAAAGCTTCTTTTCCACTTTTTTCTTGCTTTTTTTGCAATATGCCTAATGCAAAAATATATTTTGCATAACTTCATGCATATAATTGGTATCATATTCCTTACCTTTTCAATGCATATGGGAGGGGCTAGAGAGGAGAGAATTTGGAACTCAAAATAAAGATGAATACTAAAAAATATGATTTTTAAAAAGATAAAAAATTTAATCTGCATTACTAACATTTTTCCATCACTTTCTTAAGCCTAGATAATAAACAAAACAATAAATCTAGCCCTGATTTGTAATGTTTGCCAATTTCTGGAGCATAAATGATCATACTGAAAATTTAGTAAATGAGCCAGTTCTAGCTGCCACATCCCTGAACACATTTAGTGTGGATGTCTAGAGCTAAATTGAAGAGGAAAATCCAATTTAAGGATCATAATTTAAGGATAGTAATAGTATCCAACCCCAAAATGAGCAAAGAAAGAGGAAACATACCTATTTCTAAAAAACTGTTTACAGTAGCTTTTTTTATGGTGACAGGAACTGGAAAATAAAGAGGTGCCCATCAATTAAGGGATGACATTCAATGGGATGCTCATATGCTATTAGAAATGATGAATGAAATAGGTTCAGAGAACCTTGGAAAAAATCATTTGAACTGATACAGTGCAGTGAGAAGAGCCAGGAGAACAATTTATGCAATAATAACAGCATTGTAAAAATAAGCATCTTCAAAGGAGTTGAGAACTCTAATGAACATATTGAGTAACCATGATCCTAAGGGAATGATAGTGAAGTATGCTAACCAATTCCTGACAGAGATGATGAACTCAGGGTACAAAATGAGACATACATTTTTTGGAAAGGACCAATTCAAAAATGTGTTTAGCTTAACTATGTATATTTGATACAAGAGTTTTGTTTTTCCTTTTTTTTCCAATTGAAGGGAAGTGGGAGAAAGAGAAAACAGATTTTTGTGAATTGAAAAAATAAAATTAATTTTAAAAATTAATCATTTACAATGATACTACTTATGTTAGTTATTTATGGAAGAAACAAGTAGGGGGTTATTCTCAGACATGTCTCCTGGTTGACTCTGTTACATGAACCTCTCCTCTTGGCATTTACTTATCTAAACACTCCAAGATCCCCAAAATGTCTCTTGCCTCAAACTATGTAGTAAATGTTTATAATGACATCAGCTGACCCCAACTGATCAAGCTACACTCAGAGACAAGTATTGTAAACCATACATGGACTTCCCTCAGTTGCTCCACTAAGGGGCAGGTTGCTGCTTCTTTTGTTTTCTTTTTTTTTTTTTTAATTTTATTTTAGACAAACACCAAAGCACAAATACAGAATAGAGAAAAGAAACAAAAACACATCATAAACTTAAATATTGGAACTTAAAAATAAATTTAGAAAGAAAAAAACATGTCATGTACATAGCAGAACATAAGAGGATTCCAAATATATAACTAAATTTTCATTCCAAGAAAGCCTGTATGATAAATAATTCACTTTATATTGAAAGCTGTCCAATTTCTCTTTGTTTCACTGTAAGTTTTCTTTTGTTCTCTGCTGTGCACTTTTTCACTTAGTTCTTTTTTCTTTTCCCCTCCCCAGGGCTACAAGTAAATTTGACTGTGTGTCTCTGTAATTATAGATACATCCATACTTCCATACACACACACACACACACACACACACACACACACGCGCGCGCACACACACACATATACATAGACATATATTTTCCCAAACAAATTTAATTCCTGATCTTTGTTTTTATGTTTGTGCATATCTCTTGTTTCCTTTTCCTTCTGCCTCCTCTATTTTATTTCTACACACTACTTTGCCCTCCTATTACTTGCCTATCCCCACCCAACAAACCCTCATCTATCCTCCCAATTCCACAAATCTAAACACCCTTCTATATCCCCCTTTTACCTATTCCCTCACCCTCCCTTTGAAAGATGCGTCCTTTGTCCTCTCCCCCCTCCTTATGCCCATAACATTTTATTTCTTCTGAATGCAGGAGACTTTTATACTCTTCTAAATATATATGTATTGTTTCCTCTTAAACCCATTCCCAATGAAAGGTTACCAGAACTATAGCCCCTGTCTTCCATCTAATTCCTCTGTATTGATTCTTTTTTCTTGCACCTCATTTGAATAAAATAATTACTTTTTAGCTGTTCATAAATGGTTTTACTTTTAAAATCCATATCATGCTCAGGTTTTCCCCAATCTTTCTTATGGGCTATCCAATTATTAATAAGAATCTTAGACATGTTTTACATTTGACATATATAAAAAGTAAATGGTCAGTCCTTATTGAATCCTTTATAATCAGTCTTTGGTACATACCTTATATTTCTTTTGGCTCTTATATGTCAAATCTTCAATTAAGTTCAGGTTTGGTTTTGTTGTTTGTTTTTTAACAAAGTCTTAAAAATTTGATAGTTAATCAAATGTCCATTTGTTTTCTCATTCAGGATTATGCTTAACTTTGCTAGGTATGATATTTTTGGTCAAAGCCCTAGCTCTCTTTCTCTTGAATATATAGTGTTCCAAGACCTGCAATCCTTTAATGTCTCTGCTGCTAGCTCTTGTGTGATTCTAATTTTGGTACCATCACATTTAAATTGTTTTATTCTTGCTGCTTTCAATATTTTATCCTCCAGCTGGGGGGTTTCAGAATTTTATTATGATATTCCTATGAGTTTACCTCATAGGATCTCTTTTAAGTGGTGATCAATGGATTTTTCTATTTCTATTCCTCCCTTCCCCCTTGTTCTCATGCTTCAGGACAATTTTCTTTAGTTATTTCTTGTATTATTGTATCAATACTTTTTTATCATAACTTTCAGTTAGTCTGATTATTTTTATGTTTTCTCTTCTCAATCTATTCTCCAAATCTGTTGTTTTTCTTATAATATGTTTCACTTTCTCTTCTATTTTCTCATGATTCATATTTTATTTAATTATTTCTTTATATTTTATAATTTTGCTGGCTCCACCTTGCCTAAATTCTAATTTTCAAGGTGTCATTTTCTTTCTTAAGATTCTGTACCTCCTTTTCTAATCAGTTGACTTTCCTTTCAAATTCTTCTTGAACTATTTTTTTTCTTTAGTTTTTCCTCCATCTCTGTCATTTGATTTTTAGAGTCTTTTTTAAGATCTTCTATGAATTCTTTTTGGGCAGATGATCATTTGACATTACTCCCTGGGATTTTCTTTACTTCAATATCCTCCTCCAAAGATAAACTCCAGTCTTCTCTATCGCTGTAATAGCTTTCTGTGGTTGGATTCTTTCTCCTTTGCCTGTGCATTTTTAGTGGTAATAGCATAATTTTTGTAATCATCTCTAGCCCTGGGGTATGAGAGATGGTGTCTCTTGCTCCAGGTCTTCAGTTCTTCCCTCTGGCCTGGAACCAAAGCCAAACTTCCAGCCTTTTGTAAGTGCCCACAGCCAGGGGCTTTCTGCCCCCTGCTTATGCACTCACCCAAGTGTCCTGATTCCTTATTGCCACCACCACTCTTCAAAGTACAGCTGGGTCTGGTGTTCCTTATCAGCAGAGATTCCTTCAATCTTCCTCAGGCTCAGATGCCCAGCTCCTCTCTCTATCCAGGGGGTAAAAGTTCCCATGGCTTGGACTGAGGCAGCCTCTCAAACTAACTAACCCCAGGGTTTGCCACTTGTTGTTAAAGCAGACCCTATTCTGGAGGTGTTTACTCTTCACAGAGACCAAACCTTGTCATGGGATTTTTCTTCTGATCTTCTCAAACTGCCCTAGGGAGATCCCTGTTGTTCTTCTCTTCTTATTTATTTTTACTAGCACTTTGTTCACCCTAAGGTGCTATTTTATCTCTTTTGTGGGGGGAAATCTTGAGGGCTTGGAATTTTCTGACCTACTCACCATCTTCCCAAAATCCTCTCACTGCTTCTCAGATCCTGGGAAAGTGCATATCAGCCAGCTGCTGAGAGGTTATCTTGATTAATTCCATGCAAATATCCTGGCTCTAATGAGGTATTCGGGTTTAAATAAATTTAGCAAGATTAAACAAAAGTTGTATATGCCTCATTATTTCAGTATTTTAAAAAGAGCCCAGCACAGTATTTGCGGTACTGTTGTTGCCAGAATACATAAGAAAGGACCAAAATTTTGTACTGGACTCACTCTCCCTCTCTGAGCTTCTAACAAGTAAGATTTAATAAAGATCAGTGTCTTGGTGAGGCACATCTCAGGAAATCTTAATGTGATACTGAATAGGAGCTACTCAAGGTAGTGGAAGCCACAGTAGAAGGATTAAACATGAGCATCAAGATTATAACTAAATTAAGGGCAAAGAAGGAGCCACATATTGCCCAGTGACTAAAATTTCTGAGGATGATCTCAGAATGAAACTTCCATGCTTATTTCCAAGTTATGGCTCAACAACGAAGCCCTAAATCTGCCAGCAGTCAGGACCTTCTTAGTATTGCCTCCTCTTAGAAAGAAATAACTGCTAAAAACAAGGTTACAATTTACCAAGATGCCTGCCTGATTTATAAAAACTGTGCCTTTATTAGATAAGGCCTTTCTTGAAAACATTTGTCCCTACCTCTTTATATAAGATTTTTCACACTGTGATCAAGGAAAGGTGATGGTACAGCATGCAACTTGCTCTTCCCCCTTCCCAGATTTCTCCATAAATCTAGATAAATGAACTGTTGCATTCAAATAACTTTATTTCTGAGGGAAAATATGGCCCATCTTCCAAAATTCCATTTCTCCTTAGTTTTCTTTAAAAAAAAATACATTCATTAACTTTATCATTGACTAGGTTCTATAACTTTTTTTCTTTAAAATTTTGTTGTCACACACCTATCAGCCAAAGGAGAATCTGACTTTCCACTTCTATTCTGTTGAATCATAAAAAGTCCTAAAAGCTTAGTTATAATATAATTTACACAAACCTAAACCAAGGACGTTGCATTTGAGCATGTAGAAACGGCATGAGAAGTCAAACCAGCATTCCAGGATGTGTCAGTTTGTCAAGCTTCATGACAAAAAAAAAATTAAAATTTAGCTCTAAAGAAAATCATGCATTCACATTGAAAATAAAGATTTAAACAAAATATATAGACTGAATAAGAAAGTGTGAATTGGGTTGCACTAAAAGAAACCGTCTGGCTGCTTTCATATGATAATGGAAACATTTGTCAAGGTGATTATATTAAAATCCTTGTTAAAGTGTCACCAAAAAAATAGAAAGAATTATAGACCCTTAGGTGACAGGGTATAATTCTTTCATATTAATTATGTTGTAGAACCTGACTGATGTTCTAACCTATTTAAATGATCTGCATTATGGGAATGAATCTTAATTTCACTTTCATATTTGAAGAGTGATCAAAATTCATATTCAATGCTTGAGTCAATCTTGCTTTTGGAGTCATAAATGATATGTTGCTGATATATAAGTTCTAACTCATTGGAACCACATTATGTAATATAATTCTTTCTATGTTGTTCAGTGCACAATTTCTTCATAGGAACATAGGATCCCAGATTTAGAGTTGGAAAAGAATTAAGAAGTTACAACTGAGGAGACAGGCCTAAAGAAATCAAATGCCTTTCTCAAGGTGACACAGACCTTAAGTGGCAGAGTCAGATACTCTGACTCTAGTATTCTTTCCATTATAGCACATGGAACCATTGTGATAACGTTTAGCAGAAAAATCAACCTCTGTATTGAATTTTTTTGTTCTAATTTTGATTTAGCTTTTTAGTTATTTTTATATCATACCTTTTTTTTTTTTTTTGCTTTTTGGAGGGGGGAAGGCAGGGGAATTGGGGTTAAGAGACTTGCCCAAGGTCCCACAGCTAGTAAGTGTTAAGTGTCTGTGGCTGGATTTGAGCTCAAGTCCTCCTGACTCCAGGGCCAGTGCTCTATTCATGTATCATACCTTTACCAGAGTCTTTTCTCTTATGCTTGATTATGGCCAGAAGATCGCTCTAAATTCTTAAAGGCAATACTAGTAAAATCCTATAATAAGATGGAAAAACAATTTGTGAATTTAGTAATAGATTGTATTTTGATCACTGGCTGGCTTAACTATATTTGAACACTGGTTCATCACCTGAAGGCTTGCCATTATTTAGGGGACACAAAGATGAAATCATGAATCGTTTCCTACCAACATGAAGGGAAAAATTAATTATAGATAACAATAATATAAAATGAATGTTATATCAGAAATACACACATAAAAAAACTTTTTAGTCAGGACATTTGACATCATGAAAACAAAGAACATTTGTCTGATTATTTTACATGGGTGAGATAACATCTCCAAACATATCATAGCTCCAAAGAATGACAGAGGCACAGCTGGGAGCTACCTTGCATGCCATTTAGTTCAACTGCCTCACTTTACAGATGAGGCAACCAAGACAGAAAGAGATAAAAAAAAAAAAAACTTAGCCAAGATCATACTTGTACTAAGTGACAAATGTGGAAACTGAACCTGGGATGTCTGACTCTAAAATTTGTGCTGTTTATTATGTATTGTGTATCATGTAACCTGTTGTATCACGTAGTTCAAGTTTTCTTGACTTTTAAAAATTTCCTTCAGATTCTTATAAGCTAACTCCCAATTCTGGTCACCTCGTTGCCTTCTTATCCTTAATTATAATGACCAACCTCCAATCTTCATGTAAATGATAGTCTCTCATACCTGAAATGCATTTCCTCCTCCCTTCTATGAACTCCTATTTTCTTTCAAGAATCAATTCAAGCATCACCTTCTACCAGAAGGTTGGTTTTTTGTTTTGATTTTTGCAATCTTCCTAGATGCTAGTGTCTTCCCCTTCAAAATTGCCTTGCTTTGTAGTTTTTATATGCCAAATATGTGTATGACATTTCTTCTATTCGATTATAAACTCCTTAAAGGTGGAGACTGTTTCATTTTTGTCTTTTCTAACCCTAAAGCCTAGCACAGTGCTTCATGTTTAGGAGGTACTTAATAACTGTGTTAATTGATTGTTCTGATCATTCACCTGACTATCTGCTTCTATTCCTAAAAGACTAAAGTTAAGATCAATCTATTCAGTAAAGTCTTCCCTAAAAAAGCAAAAGATAAGTGGACACAAATAGTCTCACCGACATTCCCATTCTGTAAATGATTCTATTCTACCTTAGGGTTCTGATACCATCTATTTACTAACATGTCCATAAAAGTTAACTGAGAAAGATGGTTAGCATATATACACAGATATTTAAAAATCACTATGGTTCCATAATAGAACTACTTGTCTTAAGTTACATACAGAAATTCTGAACCAATTCTATCTCAGAGGTAATTATGGATTATTTAAAAATATAAATAACCAAGGTAAAAAACTTGCAGGTAGGGTTGGAGCATGTATTTTACTTGCACAAAGTCCTTATAAAGAACTTAAGCAGTTTTTTAACTTTTAAATTTTTCATAACCTAAAATGTTTCTATGACATAATTTATAAAACCAAATAAAATTTTGCATAGAATACACTCTATTTTCTTGCAGGAACCATTTTTTGGTCACAAATCTGAAATATAAAGATATTGGATTCAACGGCACAATAAATTTGTCCTAAATTTCAATTATTTTGCCTATAGATGCTATTTACTGAATATTTCTGTCAAACTAATATTAAAACTTAAATGCAAACCCACAGACTTTGTGAAGGCCCTATACCTGGCAATAAACACTAAGAGCAGTAGGATCTCAAGTACTTACTTATAGGAATTATGGAAAACATTATCATTTTACCATATCTTCCATTTTTACCACATTCTTTAATATTTTTCTCATTTGGAAGGGGTGAAGAGCAAGAAAAGAAGAATCCCTTGCCCCCCATGCTTCAAACATACAAGTTCTTTTTTTTTTTCTTTTTGGAGGGCAATTGGGGTTAAGTGACTTGCCCAAGGTCACATGGCTAATTTTTGTGTTAAATGTCTGAGGTCAAATTTGAACTCAGGTCCTCCTGACTCCAAGGCCAGTGCTTTTTTCACTGAATCACCTAGCCGCCCCAAGCATACAAGTTCTGATAGGCTTAGACCTAGAAACACTTTGAGTACAATCATAACAAGAGCTATGCTTGTTTTCTTAAAGGTGAAGAAAATATGAGGAAATATTTTAAGTAATAAGAAATTTAAATACTTGTATTAAAACAGAAAATTTGAACAGAAAATATTATGTATTACCCTTTATTTAAGTTAAAACTTGGCTTAGCTTAGTAGCAAAACAAAAGGACTGGCATACAGAGAAATTTTGAAGTTTTAATATATTTTCTTCCTGAGGCTCAAATAAGGAAGAAGAAACTAGGAATTATTCAATAAGCCTCTTTCCATATATAATAGAGAGAGAGAGAAATAGATATAGATATATATATATATATATATGTATACACACATTTATATATACATACACACATATAATACAAACATATACACGTGTGTTTATGTATGTTGTGCACACACATACATACACATATGTGTGTATACATATATTCACATTTGTGTATGCACATATATACACGTGTAATATAAATACACACGTGTGTGTTTGTGTATATATACATACACATATACACATGTTTACACACAAATTTATACATGTATATATACATATAAGTAATACAAATATATACATCTATGTGTTTATATCTTTTGCATATCCAAATTTTGAAATTTTGGAAATTCTGAAGTTTTAATATATTTCCTTCCTGAGGCCAAATAAGGAAGAAGAAACTAGGAATTATGCAATAAGCCTCTTTCCATATGTAACAGAGAGACAGAGAGACAGATATAGATATGTGTGTATATACACATTTATATATACATACACACATGTAATACAAACACATACACATGTGTGTTTATGTATGTTGTGTACACATATACATATACATGTGTATACATATATACACATTTACCAAAATGCCCTTATATAGTACATTTCTCATGAAATTATGTACACAAATGAGCAAGTAAAAATCACGATCAATTTTCTCTCTCTCTCTAAACATATAAATACGTATGTGTATGTGTGTGTGTGTGTGTGTGTGTGTGTAGTATGTGTAAAATTCTTTTTTTTATTGTTTTATTTTTTTTAATTAATTTATTAGTTTAGATTCAGTTAACAAGATTCAATTCCATAGTTCCTTGATTTTCAAATTTCCTTTACTTCCCTCCCCCCTCTCCACATGACAGCATATAGTCCAGTATAGGATCTGCAAATGCATTCATATTAGACATTATTCCAATTACAAAGGCATATTGTACTAGGTGGGATGAAAGATGGTAAGGAAGAAATAAAACTAAACAAGGAAAAGAACAAGATCATTTAGTTTGCTTCCATCAGGATTCAGGCTCAGTTCTTTCTAGTTATATCTCTGGATGGCACATTTCCCACTTTCTTGAGTCTTTCGGAATTAACTTATATCACTGCATTGCTGAAAAGAGTCCAGTCTGTCATAGTTGGTCATCACAGATATGGTATGTCTGTGATTGTATACAAATTTCTTCTGATTCAACTCTTCTCGATCAGCATCAGTTTGTATAAGTCTCTCCAGGTAATTATGAAATCCGTCACCTCCTCGTTTCTTATAGCACAATAATATTCCATTACATTCATATACCACAACTTGTTTAGCCATTCCCCAATTGATGGGCACCCCTTTAGTTTCCAATTCTTTGCAACCACAAAAGGGCTGCTAAAAATATTTTTGTACATATGGGTCTTCCTCCCACTTCTATGATCTCTTTGGGATATAACCCTAGAAGTGGTATGGCTGGGTCAAAGGATATGAAATTATTTATAATCCTTTGGGCATAATTCCAGATTGCTCTCCAGAATGGTTGGATAAGCTCACAACTCCACCAGCAATGTATTAGTGTTCCAATTTGTCCACATCCTCTCCAGCATTTGTCACTTTCTTGTTTTGTCATCTTAGCCAATCTGACTGGAGAGATGTGGTATCTCAGAGTTGTTTTGATTTGCATTTCTCTAATTAATAGTGATTTAGAGCATTTCTTCATATGCTTATAGATATCTTTAATTTCTTTCTCTGAAAACTTCCTGTTCATATCCTTTGACCACTTATCAATTGGGGAATGACTTGTATTCATATAGATTTGGCTCAATTCTCTATAAATTTTAGAGATGAGTCCTTTATCAGAGACACAAGTTGTAAAAACTCTTTCCCAATTTCCCACCTCCCTCTTGATCTTGATTACATTGGCTTTGTTTGTACAGAAGCTTTTCAATTTAATGTAATCAAAATTATCCATTTTGCATTTTATAATGCTCTCTAATTCTTGTTTGGTCCTAAAATCTTCCTCTCTCCACAGATCTGTCAGGTAAACTATTCCTTGCTTTCCCAAATTGCTTACAGTATCATCCTTTACACCTAGATCATGCACCCATTTAGACTTGATTTTGGTATATGGTGTTAGATAGTGATCTATGCCCAGTTTCTGCCATACTGTATTCCAGTTTTCCCAGCAGTTTTTGTCAAATAGTGCATTCTTATCCCAAAAACTGGGGTCTCTGGGTTTATCGAACAATAGATTGCTATATTCATTAACTGCTGGGTCTCCTGCACCTAATCTATTCCATTGATCCACTACTCTACACCTCTGCCAGTACCAAGCAGTTTTGATGACTGCTCCTGTATAATACAGATTAAGATCTGGCATAGCTAGTCCACCTTCCCTAGCATTTCTTTTCATTAATTCCCTTGATATTCTAGACCGTTTGCTTTTCCAAATAAATTTTGTTGTTATTTTGTCTAACTCTAGAAAGTAGTTTTTTTGGTAAATTGATTGGTATGGCACTAAATATATAGTTTAGTTTGGGTAAAATTGTCATTTTTTATTATATTAGCTCGATCCAGCCATGAGCAACTGATATTTTTCCAACTATTTAGATCTGCTTTTATTTGTGTGAGAAGTGTTTTGTAGTTGTGATCATATAGATTCTGGGTTTGTTTTGGCAAGTAGATTCCCAAATATTTTATAATGTCTAGAGTGACTTTAAATGGTATTTCTCTTTCTATCTCTTGCTGTTCAGTTTCATTAGAGATGTACAGGAATGCTGAGGATTTATGTGGGTTTATTTTATATCCTGCAACTTTACCAAATTTATTTATTGTCTCTAGTAGTTTTTTACTTGATTCTCTAGGATTCTCTAAGTATATCATCATATCATCTTCGAATAGTGATAGCTTGTTCACTTCTTTACATAATTTGATTACTTTGATTTCTTTTTCTTCTCTAATTGCTACTGCTAACATTTCTAGTACCAGATTGAATAAGAGGGGTGATAGTGGACACCCTTGTTTCACTCCTGATCTGATTGGAAAGGCTTCTAGTTTATCCCCATTGCATATAATACTTGCTGATGGTTTTAAATAGATGCTATCAACTATTTTGAGGAAGGCTCCATTTATTCCTATACTTTCTAGTGTTTTTAATAGGAATTGGTGTTGTATTTTGTCAAAAGCCTTTTCTGCATCTATTGAGATGATCATGTGGTTTTTGCTAGTTTTGTTGTTGATATGCTCAATTATATTGATGGTTTTCCTAATATTAAACCATCCTTGCATTCCTGGAATGAATCCTACCTGGTCAGGGTGTATTATTTTTGTGATAAGTTGTTGGAGTCTTTTGGCTAATATTTTATTTAGAATTTTTGCGTCTAAATTCATGAGGGAAATTGGTCTATAATTTTCTTTCTCTGTTTATCTCTTCCTGATTTAGGAATCAGTACCATATTTGTGTCATAGAAAGAGTTTGGTAGGACTCCTTCTTCACTAATTTTCCCAAATAGTTTGTAGAGTATTGGAATCAATTGTTCTTTAAATGTTTGATACAATTCACTAGTAAACCCACCTGGCCCTGGAGATTTTTTCCTAAGGAGTTCTTTGATGGCTTGTTTGATTTCTTTTTCTGAGATGGGGTTATTTAGGTAATTCACTTCCTCTTCAGTTAATCTGGGCAACTTGTGATTTTGTAAATATTCATCCATTTCACTAAGGTTGTCATATTTATGTGCATACAATTGGGAAAAATAATTCCTCATTATTTTTTTGATTTCCTCTTCATTTGAGGTAGATTCACCATTTTCATTTTTGATACTCATAATTTGGTTTTCTTCTTTCTTTTTTTTTATCATAGTGACTAAGGGTCTATCAATTTTGTTGATTTTTTCATAAAACCAGCTCTTAGTTTTATTTATTAATTCAATGGTTTTCTTAATTTCAATTTTATTAATCTCACCTTTGGTTTTCAATATTTCTAATTTAGTATTAATTGGGGATTTTCAATTTGTTCTTTTTCTAGCTTTTTCAATTGCATGTCCAATTCACTGACCTCCCTTCTCTCTGCTTTAATTAAGTATGCACTCAGGGATATAAAACTTCCCCTGAGAACTGCCTTTAGTGCATCCCACAAATTTTGGTATGTTGTTTCATTATTATCATTCTCTTGAATGAAATTATTGATTGTTTCTATAATTTCTTCTTTGACCCACCAATTTTTTAGGATTAAATTGTTTAGTTTCCAATTAGTTTTTAGTCTATCTTTCCATGGCCCTTTATTGCATATAATTTTTATTGCATCATGATCTGAGAATGATGCGCTTACTATTTCTGTCTTTCTGCACTGGATTGTGAGGTTTTTATGCCCTAGTACATGGTCTATTTTTGAGTATGTACCATGCACTGCTGAGAAGAAAGTAAATTCCTTTTTATCCCCATTCAGTTTTCTCCAGAGATCCATCATATCTAGTCTCTCTAAGATTCTATTCACCTCCTTAACTTCTTTCTTGTTTATTTTGAGGTTAGATTTATTGAGTTCAGAGAGGGGAAGATTAAGGTCCCCCACTAGTATAGTTTTGCTATCTATTTCTTCCTCTAATTCCTTTAACTTCTCCTCTAGGAATTTGGCTGTTATACCACTTGGTGCATATATATTAAGTAGTGATATTGCTTCATTCTCAATGGTGCCTTTTAGTAGGATATAGTTTCCTTCCTTATCTCTTTTAATTAGATCTATTTTTACTTTTGCTTTATCTGAGATAAGTATTGCTAGCCCTGCTTTTTTTTACTTTAGCTGAGGCATAATAAATTTTACTCCAACCTTTTACTCTTACCCTGTGGGTATCGCTTTGTTTCAAATGTGTTTCTTGTAGACAGCATATTGTAGGATTATGGTTTTTAATCCATTCTGCTATCCGCCTCTGTTTTATGGGAGAGTTCATCCCATTCACATTCACAGTAATAATGACTATCTGTCTCTTCCCCTCCATCCTATTCCCTCCCCTGTTTATGTTTTTGTTTCTTCCTTCTCCCTTCCCCTTCTTGAAGTTTTTGACCACCCCCTCTCTCAGTGTTCCCACCCAGTGATCCCTCTTCTTAACCTACCCTCTCCCCTTACTACTATTTCCCTCCCTTGTAATCCCCCCTTTAGTCTCCTCTTTTTCACCCCCCCCCCTTACCCTTCTGGTTTCTATAGGATGCAATAAGTTTTTATACTTATCAGAGTGAATTACTCCCCGTTTGATTTCAAACCAATGAGAGTAAATTTCAAACATTGCTCCTCTCCCTCCCTCCTTTTCCTCTATTCAATGAATTTATGTGTCTATTCACATTAAAATCTTAAACTTCACTGATTTAAGTTGATCCCTCTTTGAACCAGAACCAGTGAGAATAGTATTTAAATGATGTTCCTCTCCCTCTTTCTTTCCCCTCTTCTATAGTGTGTTTTAATGTCTCTTCAGATGGCATATTTTACCTTTTCCTATCTAATCCTTTCCTTTTATCCCATTACAGTCTCTTTGATCCCCTTAATAGTTTTTTTTTTTTTTAGACATCAGGTTAGTGCGTTCATACCCACATCCTCTATCTAAATATAACCCTTTTGAAGGTCATGATAATCATAAAGATTTTGAATATTGACAGTTATCAGCTCCACATATAGGGATGTGAACATTTTGCTGCTGTTGCATCCCAAGTAATGAGCATGTGTTTGTGGGTGTGGGTGTATGCACTTATGCATGTGTGAGTCTGTGTTTCTCTTGTTTACCTTTTTATGTCTTTCTTGAGTCTTGTAATTGGAGATCAAATTTTCCATTGAGCTCTGGCTTTTTCATCAGGAACATCTGGAAGTCCCTTATTTCATTAAACAACCATCTCCTTGCCTGGAAGATTATGCTCAGTTTTGCCAGGTAGTTAATCCTTGGTTGTAGTCCTAGCTCTCTTGCCCTACGAAATATCAAATTCCAGTCCCTCCCCTCTTTTAATATAGAAGCTGCTAGGTCCTGTGTGATCCGAACTGTAGTTCCTCGATATTTGAATTGTTTCTTTTTGACTGCTTGTAGAATTTTTTCTTTAATATTGTAATTCTGGAATTTGGCTAATATATTTCTTGGAGTTTTCAATTTGGGATCTCTCTCTCAGGAGGAGTCCAGTGAATTCTGTCGATAGTTATTTTATCTTCTGATTCCAGGACCTCAGGACAGTTTTCTTTGACAATCTCTTGGAGGATGTTGTCTAGGCTGCTTTTTTCATCATGGCTTTCTGGTAGACCAATAATTCTTAGGTTGTCTCTCCTGGATCTGTTCTCTGGGTCAGTTATTTTTCCAGTGAGATATTTTACATTTTCTTGCAATTTTTCAATCATCTTGTTTTGTTTGACTGACTCTTGCTGCATCATAGAGTTCTGAGCTTCAATTTGATTGTTTCTAATTTTTATCGAATTATGGTCTTTAGTTATTTTTTGAAGTTCCTTTTTTAGGGAGGTATTTTCTCCAATTACTTCACTGAGATGTTTTTCCAAGTTGGTCACTGCCTCCCTGATTTGGTCTTTAAAATTTTTCTTAAGCTCCTCCAGGAGTGCTATTTGGGCTTGAGACCAGATCATGTTTCCTTCTGTGGTCTCAGGTATGGGTAGAGAGTCTATATTGTCCTGTGTATTTTGTTGTTCTTGCCCTGCACAGTATGCTCGAATAGACTTTCTTGCCTTCCCCTTCTCCTTCTCAGCTTCTTTTTTTCCCATTGTGACTTCCTATTTCTTAGTTTCTCAGGCTATGAGTTTAGGGCTTGATCCTTGACTTTGAATACCTCTGGGTGGCTAGTTTATGGCTAAGTCAGGGAAGTCAATGAGGGATGTAGATGAGTAAGTATGGGTGTGTCTGACCACTTCAGATTTCTGTCTCTATACCCCTGGGCTATAAGTAGGCTTTTTTTGGTGAGGAGAGGTGGGGCTTGTTGGGACCCCACCCTCTCTTCTCTTCAGACTCTTGGCTGTCTCAGTTACACCCCTTCTTGGAGAGTCTCAAGCCTGGGGCTATTTCCATTAACTTGGGATTTCAATCTGGGTGGGAGACTTATCTTTGGGTTTTCTGCTTCATGAAGGAGGGATGGGAGGATCTGAGCAGCTAGAATTTACTTTGCCATTCCAGCCCCTGTATTATACAGGCAGGCAGTTTCTAAACTTCCAGGCTGGGGGCCAAATGCTGCCAGAGAAGCTGCTCTTTCCACTGAGGGCCCAACTCTCCTACCTGGCTCCAATGATCCTACCCGTCCCAGAGATGACTGTGATTTGTCCTCGGTAAGTCTCCAGGCTGGGGCTTTTGCTCTCTCTGGTGTAGTCTGCTTGTCTGCTCTTAGGTCTGGGCTGTGCAGACCCCACACACTCTGCGATCGACCAGTCCGAACACACTGGGCAACCTCCTGGGCTGGACTCTGCCACACTTCGTCTTCCAGTGGGCTCCGTCATTCCGGATTCCACTCAGATTCACCCTTTGAGCCTTAGTGACCGAGGAGCTCAGCCATGTGTAAAATTCTTAAAGATAATTTCTTTATCTTCACAACTTGAGAAAATTTTAAGGGAAAACAGCAATAGTCGTTTTTTAAAAAATAGTCTGCCCTTTACCATTTTCAAAACTTTATCTAAAATGGCCAGAGATGGAGTACAGTGAAAAAGGGCTGGTAAGAATATATCTTCCTGGTTTCTTGACATTCTTATCAAAAGGACCCAAAACTGAAAGGGAAAAGGAGCGAAGAAAAGTTGTTGCTTGTTTGCTTCAGCCAAAAGACCTAAAACTGAATCGTGGCTCTGGTGTTTAGAAATACTTTTCTTTTGAGAACCAGAAATCAAGTTCCTGGGCCTGTAATTTCAGAATTTGTTCTTCTTTATGTTAAAAACAAATCAGTACATTTGTCCTTCTATACAGCCTTCTGCATAATCTTTCAAGGAGCACAAACAACATCTACCAGTTTTAAATTCATAACTGTTCTAAGAGATTGTCCTTCTTGAAAAAGAAAACAAACAAAAGAACAACTGAATAGCTCTGTCTTGTTTGGTTGTTGTTATTCTGTTCCCATTCACCCTCAACAGTGCACCCTCTACCTTTTATGATCTTCCTTTTTTTCTGACATAGCAAAAGTCAATAAATGAACCAACAGAACTTTTTTTTTTCTTCATCAACTTAAGCTTATTCAGAATGTAGTGCTCTAAATAGAATCCTTACAGGAACCTGTCAGGCTTTTGTATTTGCCTTAAATTGCCTATAATTTCTTTCATTTTCTTCATATTTTAAAAATCTAAGTTGGTCAATGAGTTACTTATACTAAATGGCCAGGAACAAAAATTCACCATTAATAGTTTGATATCAAATTGGAGGTTTCTAATGAAGTAAACCAGAGGTCTGCACTACTGAACCTACTTTATTAATGACTTGGATACAGGCACAGATGAACATGCATGTAAAATGCTCAGGGGACAATAAACAGAGATCACCAATATCTTGATGATGGGATTTTTAAAAAAAAGTTCTTGACAGACTAGAATACTAAGCTGAGATTAATAAGATGAAATTTAATGGGGATAAGTGTAAAGTCTTACATGTGTTCAGGAGTAGAAGATTCGAGAGGCATGGTTCGAAAGTGTCTCCTCTCAGGGGTTTACTGGATTGTGTGCTCAATATGAGTCAATCAGTCAACAAGCATTTATTAAGCCCTGTGCTCAGTGTGATGTAGCAGCAAAGAGAGCTAATGGAAGAGAGAAACAGGGTCTAACAATAAGGAGATGATCATCCTGCTGTGCTCTGCCCTGGTCAGACTACATTAAGAATGTTGTGTTCAGTGGCAAGTGCTACATTTTAGGAAGGATATTGCTCAGATGGAGAGAGCCCAGAGACAGGCAATCAGGATACTGAATGAAGGGCTTCAAGGTCATGAGATATGAAATTCAGTTGAAAGAAATAGGGAAAATTAGTCAGGAAAAGAAAAGACTTGGGGTGAGGAGGGGAGGTGTTTATCGATAGCTATCAAGTATTCGAAGGGTTGTCACATGTAAGTGGAATTAAACTTAGTCTACTTGAGGTTAGAGGGCCAAGCTAGAACTCATGGGTAGAAGCTGTGAAGAGACAAAATCTGTCCTAGTGCCAAAAATAAACTTCCTAATAATTACAACTCTCTAGAAGAATGGTCTTTCTCAGGAAGGAAGCAGTGGTTTCTCCCTCACTAGAGATATTTAAGCAGAAGCTAATTGTCTACTTTTCAGATAATGATTATTTTCCAGGTTTTTCCCCAAGGTTCTCTCCAAAACCAAGATTCCATGATTCTGAAGTATTCCAGAATCAAAACTACCAACACAAAAGACAGGATTGTCAAGACATTTGACCTGATTAATTACTGCTGCTTTGAAAGTAATTTTTAAAGTAGGCAGCAAATATTTCAGACTTTTAAAAAAACTTATTTTCGTATCTGAAGTATAAAATCAATTGAAAACCCAGATGTAATTAACATATATACTTTTACCCCTATGTGGAATGTATAATTTAATGGTTCAATGAAAATGTTATTACTGCAACATGGTAGCAGAATAGTACTTTTGGAAGAATTATCACATTTTTAAAAGAAACTCATTATAAGCTCCAATTTGCCAGTTGTGCTGAGTAACATAGCTAGATGACTAGACCATTTATATGCAGTACATGACCTCTCCCAACATATGATATTACTTTGAAGGCTTCATAAACCATACTACCTAAAAATATTCCTTTTTTTCATATATGAGAGAAGGGACACTTAAGTCCATTGTTTCTTATGCAAAGGAAAATTATTAGAATTAAATAGGTTCCCCAAAATATGTCTTGACCTTTTAGAAAAGAAAAAACATTTTTATTTAATTTGTTCTTTTCCATTCACACACAAAAAAATTATTTCCCAGCATAAAATTTCAAGCTCAAACCAAGTCATCCTTCAGGAGCCAAATACTTATTTGATCTAATAATAGTGATTATCAATTTTTTCATTCTCAAGTATTTTTGCAACATAGGCTTTTCCCTCTCATTTTAGGGTGAGACTATTTAATTCTCTTAATAAATTACCTTAATAAAAGTCATACAAAAGCACTTGCTATGTGGAAAGATTTTGTTAGTACTTAATTCTGCTGCCTTCAGATATTTTGAAACAACTTTAAATGGTCTAACTGGTCCACACTCCTAGGTTCCGGCCTAGTTCTTCCCTAACAGAAACCCTTTGAACTTATTCACTTAGTAACTGTTTCAATGAAATCGGAAAACCATCCTATTTTGTCTAAGGTGATTTTCAAATAAAGTAATTTAGTTGGAATTAATCATTCTTTTTGTCATATCTAGAGATCCTTTTAAAAACAAATCTTCATTTTATTGCTCTATATGAGATTATACCTGCCAAATGATACTCCTTTTATGTTTTCAATTATTTTGTCTGTTAGTAACTAAAGATGGTTCACAGTCATCTGGAAGTGAAACCCTTCTCAAAGCAAAGCAGCTACTGTATTCACTTTGCTGGAAGGGACTTCTCCCACGCTGTTGCTTTCACTCACACCTCCAGATATTCCACCTGACGGGTTATAGAACTGAGCTTTGGTTCAGACTAAATTGTACCCTGACAGAAAAGGAGGTGGCCCAGTGGATAAAGTGCTGAGCCTGGTGTCAGTTAGACTCATCTCCTGGCCTCAAATACTGACTGTGTAACCCTAGGTGAGTCACTTAACCCTGTTTGCCTTAGTTTCCTCATCTGTAAAATGGAGAAGGAAAGCTGAAGAAGGAAATGGCAAACCTCTCCAGTCTCTTTGCCAAGAAAACACCAAATGGGGTCACAAAGGGCTGGGCATGACTGAGAAATGCCTGAACTGAACAAATTGTACCTTTGCCCCAATTCCTCCCTTTCTCTCTAACTTCATTCCGTCCCCAGAGTCATTCCTACTTTAAGTAGGTCCATACTTACAGTCAACATTCTTTCCTTCACTGCACTGCTGGATAACACTTCTCCATCCCTTAATTGAAGCCTCCAAAACTAGGGATGAGAGTATTCAGTTAAATCCAACATGAATATTTTAGCATCTAACAGTTGCTAAGCATTAAAGGCATACAGAACAAAAACAGTAAGCTCTAAAGGAGTTTATACTCTTCTCTTAGAGAATGCTCCTTAAATAGGCTCAGGAATAAATGACTCAATACCTCCCCTCCCCCTTGCCCCCAACAGCCTCATGCATACAGATGGACCCATTTTGCAATTTTTTTTTCACTAGACTCTCATGCAAAGGTTAGAGTCAGTTTGGAAAGAGACTTAAGAGTAATGGCTGAAAAGATTGCTTTACTCTTCTAGCTGGAAAGAAGCTAGACAAAACAGAAAGAAGACAGAGGGATCTTCTTTCTGCATGAAACTGTTTTAACTTTAACCTGTGAAGTAAGTAAAGAGGATTCTCAAGAAAAGACTATTTCTTAATGAGTGAAACTGAATTCTGGAACTCTGACAGTTCTGACTGTGATCTTTCCCATAGGTAAAGTGTTGTATATATTTATATCTTTGTTTTATTATTGATTATATTGGGGGGGTTGCCTTTTTTTTGCCTTTTTTGGAGGGCAATTGGGGTTAAGTAACTTGCCCAAGGTTACACGGCTTGGTTTTTCTTTGTGTATGTTGAGTGTCTGAGGCCGGATCCGAACTGAGGTCCTTCTGACTCCAGGGCCAGCGCTCTACTCACTGCGCCACCTAGCTACCCCTACTGATTATATTGGGTAGTCAGTAATTTTAATATTGAGTAAATCCTAGAAGATTGTGCTTTTGATATAGCAACACAAACAACTACTTACTAAGAAAAAGTTTTATCCAGTTTATTAAATAACAACTAATAAACTTGGGTGGGAGTTCCAAGCTAAATGATTAATTCATGAGAGTTTATTATTGCATTAATTAATAAGAAAAATATCCAGACATAACCCTGAATTACCCCAGAACTCAAAGTCAAGTAGCAGGCTAAGGGATAACTACAAGGGAATTTCTGTCAAGACCACTGCAACCTGATTACACATCCAGGCTCAATCTCCTAGCCTTGTTACACAAGTAACTTCAGTCACTAATGTTCACTGTTCTGCTAGCTCTCTAAAGGAGGGA
Organism: Gymnobelideus leadbeateri; assembly: GCA_011680675.1. Lineage (NCBI taxonomy): Eukaryota > Metazoa > Chordata > Mammalia > Diprotodontia > Petauridae > Gymnobelideus > Gymnobelideus leadbeateri. Next base: position 60,533 of record WOXC01008910.1, on the reverse strand, counting down.
TCCTCAGTCAGAAGACCAGAATCTACCTAAGTCTCAAAATCTTAGTAAATCATTAAACTTCTATTCTGTTAACCAGGAATAGAGTGAAACCAATAATATGATGCATTCCCTATTTCCCTTGAGAACTTTACTATCAGAAATATCTACCCTGCTCAGGACTTTCACATTCAGGGTGATCTCAAGAGTTTGAAAAACTTAAGAAATAGAATCATGGATTCTGAAAGATCTGAGTAGACATAGTCCAGTTCTTTATTTCACAGATGAGAGAGCCAACAAGATACTAAGTCTTGCTCATGTATTCAAGAGAAGAACCAGTAGCTGGTTCTCTCTTCAAAGAACACTTTTCAAACATTCCAACTAATATTCTCTAAGATATTTCTTAAAGTCTCTATGTAATAACAGGCAGCAAGTACCCAGTGAAAACAATATTGCAAATACTTGGCTAATGCCCTCCTGACTTATAATTCCACAACTCTTTTTGAATGTGATTGTTGCCAAAATGTGTCTATACTCACACTTGTGTATACTCATTCATCCAGAAACCAGCAAGTCCAGGACCACCAAGAATTTATTTTGCTCTAAGTATCTCCTCTAAATTAGGTTCTTGACCCTTGAGTTACTTTCTAGGCACCAATGTAACCTTCCTCTTCCTAAACAGAGGAAGAGTTATAGCAGATGAAAATGAAAATGTGGAAAGGAGACGCCTTCTATTTCTGTCTTAAAGTTACTTAAGTTCTTAAAATTCCTAGTTATTTCCTTCAATTCAAGTTCCCTCTCCTACCTTCTACTGGGTCTCATCTTCTATAAAGACTCCGAGATGCTAAGCTCATTTTAAATTCATGGTAAAAAAATAAACCAAATTCTAAGCCAACACTGTCTACAAAAATCCCTTTAAAATAGTTATGTATGTTCATTTTTATGCTGTCCTGTTAGACTGTTCAATCTATGAGAAAAATGATAATGCCATAATAATTTTATAGGTTTCTTATTACTTACTTTATATTGGTCAATTGGTTAAAGCATGGTAGAAATGAAGCCAAGCTAACTAGCTCACAGCTATTGAATATATTTCCAACCCCCACTAGCTGTCTTATATATTTTCATGCTATTAGTCCCAAGAAGAAACGGACTAGAGTGGGGCTGGTTCAGGGTATCTTATATTAGAAAAATAGCTTAAAGCAGATGTCCTCCTGACAGTGAATGTTATATCCCTATGTTTGCCACTAGTTAGCTCAACTGCTTCAATTGCAACAGACAGCTCTAGACTGGACCTGAAACACAGTTTTTTCATCACTTGCATACTAGTGCCCTTCCCCCAAACTATCTCCATCTGTCTATCTGTCTATCTTGCAGGTTTATTGTGAGAGTACTAAGAAACTTAAGTAAAGATCAATCACAGGTGTTTTTAAAAATCAATATAAAAATCCAGCAAAGGTAGTTCCTACCCCCTAAAAAATATGTTCAAAATACACAATAGGTAGAAATAAGACAGGGAAGAATAAGGACCACCCTTTTCTTCTGTCTCATTTTCCCTCAGCATTCTGCTACTAGAATGAATGAGATAAAAACCCCATTTCCTCTTGTTCATGCAGAGGTCACCTTTCAAGACTGAAAAAAAAGTGTCCTGGTTACCAGATTCCATGGTTACACTCAAGGGCTGATCTCATGACAGTTTCCTTTCTTCCCAAAATGGAAAGAACTACAAATCCTAGCCTACCTAGCCCTGGGAGGTTACATATGAAATTATATTCATTTTTTCCATTGTAAAGCCTCCTATGCTGTTTGAATCATGTTCCTTTTAAAGTATTTGGATGAATAGTGATTTCTATATTTTCTCTGATTTTCTTGAATTCTACTTTCCTAAAATCTGGAATATTTGCCTGATCAAACCCAGCATTTCCTTTCTGCTATCACAAACTCAAAAGTGACACAGCATCACTTTTTCTCAAACTTTTTGTTACTTCCACTGCATTTATCACTTTTTCCTTCTAAGGCAAAATTGTTTAGAGTAGCAGTTCCTTCACTATTTCCTTCCTTGGCCTTTTAAAAGATTAAATTATCAGGAAAGCAAGTGAAGAATTTATCAGATTGCTGCTTTTAGCATATAGTTAAAATTCCTCATCAGTACTCTTTTTTACCTCTCGGTATTATAATTAATATTAGGAAACCACTATACATATTGTCCATTTGGCCAAGGTATCCATGTCTCACAACATTATCCATCTGTTTTTCCTCCCTTTTTGTTCTCATCCTAATACTTGTCACTCAGCCCATCCCTTCAGGTTCTTAGATTTCAATGAATCTATATAGATAATAAAAGAAATGCCAAATGTGACTATAGAACCACTTGATATGTAATAGTACTCTTACTCTACCCTTTAGATTAGGCATATTTCTTTGGTACAAGATTTACCATCATCAAACAGAGAGCAAAACTGGACAAATGGAGAGATGTTAGAGAAAAGCAGACTAGTTTATGATCAGAATCCCCTACAATACTGGGCTATATTTTCCCAGGGATGCTTTTGGCAGTATCAAAACTGAAAATGACCTTAACTTAGATTTGAGTCCTGGTTCCATTAGTCACAAGCTATGTGTCTTGAGGTCATTTCCCCTCTCAAAGCTTCATTTTGTTTGTGAAATGAACTTAACTGGGATGATCTCTCAAGGTCCCTTCCAGTTGATAAAATGATCCAAACCTTTTTATTAGCCTTTAACCTATTCCATTAACCTAAAACGTGTTTTCTTTTGTCAACTCCCATTCACTCTTTAAAAAGTTAAGTTTTAATGAAACTAAAAGAAAACTATGGGACTCTGAATTAAGAACTCTATAGAAGCTTTCTTATTTGCTAATTGCATTTCTATAACAGTTCAGAAGAACCAATTTTAAATGGTTTCAGAGGAAGTTTAGGCACATGATTAAATCTCTAATATATGAATCTCCTTGATTGTTCAAAAAGTATCTGATATCTTCGATAATTGTTCTTTATTCAAAGCCATGAATTTCCACACAGCTTGAGAAGAAAGTCTCCAGAAAAGACAAAAGCAAGAGTTTGGTTCCATTTTGACTGAATTAAGCAGATAGCAAAGATTGCTATTCTGCTTTTATTCTTTTTTACTAACGCATTTTCTCCAACTTAAAAATATAAAGAATTACATATTCAGAAAAAGACAGCTAATTATGTTAAGTATGTATTTGAAAAGTGAGATTCAGAAAGAGCACAAAAGCCTATTCTACAACTTGGTGTGCAGGTTTGTTTTGCTACACTGGTCCTCATCCTCAGGACTAGCTTTCTATGGCCATAGTAAAACTGCTTTTTAAAGAGAATTTTGAGTTAAATAATACTAAATAATAGAATTTTGAGTTAAATAATTCATTTTCTTAAAATGAACTTGTATACTTATGCTCCTTCCTTGCTTTTATATTTCCATTTTCTAAGCCCTTACTGGTAAAAAAAATTATGCCTTACAGCTATGAAGAATTTTTATTTAACCAAAGTTCTGTCTCATAATAAAAGTCTAAGTATATGTAGAGATCTGGTGCTGTTTCACCAATTGTTTTTATGATGGTAGTTCTAAGACTATGCTATAGTTGCAGAATCAGTATGTCTTTGGGGAGATTTTGATGGGGATTTTGCTAGTGAATCAAAATGTCTTCCCCCTGATCATGATGTTGTCCCTAAGATGGTCTGTCTCTAAGATGAACACAATTGTGATTTTCCCACAGATGTAGTCCTTTTTTATAAGGACTCAGATCTTGACTATTGTCTAGAACTAGAATTTCCTCTAGAGGATCTTGATTTTCTTCCTGAAGTAGGTCTTGTTAATGAGTTAGATTGAGATTTAGATTTTAAAATTCTTCACAGCTGCTAAAAAAAAGAAAGAAAGGAAGAAAGAAAATGATGCCTTATAGATCTATCTCTTCAAATAGTCTAGCAAAGAACCTTGCATATAACAGGAACTCGAGAAATATTTGTCATATGGATTCATTAATTTAATGAGAGTATGATAATGATTATTTTCTACTGAAATATTTAGATGAACATTCCTCTAAGAAACCTAAATTAAGTTATAAATGTATTGAGTATTGAATATTATAGATACAGGCCATCAAAAATTATTTTCATAATTAATAAGGGAAAATAAGAGAGGAAGTAGTTTATAAAGAACAGAATTCTAGTAATTGAAAGCATCAAGTATTTTCATGAAGTGATTATTCTTTATATCATTCAGTTCAAAGAAATTATCCCAGAATTTTTATTGTCTTCTTAACCAATTTTTATTTTTATTTGTTGTTGATTTTTTTTCTTATATAACACATTCTCAGACTTTATATTTTGCTTTTTGGAGGAGGAAGATAGGGAAATTGGTGTTAAGTGACTTGCCCAAGGTCACACTGCTAGTTTTTGTGTTAACTGTCTGAGGCCAGATTTGAACTCTGGTCCTCCTGACCCCAGGTCTGGTGCTCTACTCACTGTGCCACCTAGCTGCCCCAATTCTCAGACTTTTCCTGGGCTTGATGAGTCTGTTCCAGTTTCATTATTCCTTTTTCCCATAGAGATTTTTTTTTGGTTCAGACTTGCAATTCTGTCAGTATGGGAACTCTGAGCATGAAAATTTCCTTCACTGATGCAGATCAGCAACTCTAAAGTCCTTTATCATCTTAGAGAGTTGCCTAGGACATTGACACATTAAATAATGTGTTTATGGTCACATAGCTACTTTGTGTCAGGGACAGGATTTAAAATCAAGTCTTCCTAATCTAAAGGTAGCCCTTTCTTGAGAGAAGACAGAGCTATTTAATTTGACCATGACTAAAATTGGGGGCAGTTTGGTGATAAAATGAATAGAGCCCAATGGATAGAGGCCTGGGGCCAGGAAGACTCATCTCCCTAAGTTCAAATCTGGCCTAGCTGTTTGACTCCGGGCAAATCACTTAACTCCATTTTCCTTAGTTTCCTCATTTGTAAAATGAGCTGGAGATGGAAATGGCAAACTATTCAGGTATCTTTACCAACAAAACCCCAACTGGGGTCACAGCCAGACACAACTAAAAATGACTGAACAAAAATAACGAAAGTCACTGTGTCATAGTATAGGGGATAAAATGTTATTCTGGGAGGAAGGAAGATCTTCTTTCAAAGCCCATCTCTGACTTTTCTCAGCTTATAACTTATCAGTGACCATAGGCAAATCATTTTACCTCTAGGAACATTAGGCAGTTTTCTAATTGCCATTTTAGAGAGAAATATGGAATATAATATAATTGCATGATGTCAGCACTCCCAAATGCAGTCATGGAAGCTTGAATATATTTTTTCTACTTTAAAGATCTGTGTAGTTTGGCATATGTAATTATGATATTATGTAATTATCACAGTACTTTTTCAGTTGTAGAATCTTAGATTTAAAAAGCTAAGGAAACTTAAAGGTCTATGATTGTGCGGTTCTATGATTATGTAAAACAGAGATGAGTAAAGGGACCTTCTTTTGTATATTTCCTTGTCATTCACTACCCATATCTAACTAGTTAAGTCCTGTGGATCTTATCTATGTAACATATTTTGCATCACTGACCTCGTCTCCACTCATAATGTTGTTTAAGTCTTCATCATTTCTCATTTGGACTTTTATAATAGCCTTACAACGGGATTTCTGTCTCTAACTTGCACTCTTCTGCTCTTTCATTCACAACACTGACAAAATAATTTTTCTTAATTCATCATAGCGAACTATCTCTCTTCAGTACACAAAAATCTTTAGTAGCTCCCCATTGCCCAGAGAACAAAGCCATTAACCGATTTGCATTTAAAGCCTTTCACAATCTGGCTCCAACCCAATTTTGTAGTCTTATTTCATACCATTTCCCTTAGTTTCCATTCCAGACAAACTGAACTACTAACAATTCACCAGTTTTCTACTGTTCTCTTCTATGCCTATATGAAGTTGTATGTACAGCTAAGTCATGACTACTGCAAATAATGACTGGAATTTTTATATTGTTTTGAGTATAGAACTTAAATAAATATCTCATTTTATCCTCACAACAACTTTTGGAGGTATAGATGAGGAAACTGAGGCAAATAGAGGCTAAATGAATTGCTCAGGGTCACATAGGTATTAAGTGTCTCAGGCAGGCCTTTATGATTCCATGTCCAGTGCTCTATCCACTGCAACATCTAACTGCCTCCCAATTAATGGATTCCCTGAAAGTCAGTTGCATTATGCTCAAATTTGCACTATTTGAAGCTATACTGGGGAAGCTAGGTGACACAGTGAATAGAGCACCAGCCCTGGAGTCAGGAGGACCTGGTTTCGGATCTGGCCTCAGACACTTAACACAAACACTAGATGTATGACCTTGGGCAAGTCACTTAACCCCAATTGCCCTCCAAAAAGCAAAAAACAAAACCTGAAGTTATACTTATTTAAAATATGATCATTGGTTCCAGCCCAATGAAAATATGCAGTGCAAATTTAATGCTACTACTTGACAGGATTCATTAGTTACACTAATTGGGACCTGAATGTGCTGACACTTAATACCTGGTAGTGATTCCACCCCCACCCACATCTCTACCTGAAATCCTTCCTTTCAGGACCTTCTCAGGTGCCACTTCCTTTACAGTAAATTTCTTTGTTTTGTGTCTGGTTATTCTGACTTCAATCTTAGAGAGCTGTGTGGGGTCACTGAGACTTTAAGTGACTTGCCCATGGTCACACAGATCGTATACATAAGATCTAAGCTCAGGTATTCCTGATTCTACTCAAACTGCTATCACATATTACTGCTTTGAATTTAGTAAGTACTTAATAAATATGTTTTGAATTGAAGTTATTTTAATGGTTTAAACATCTAAAGACTATAACCATGCCTGAAAAAAATCCCAATAAACAAAAGGAACGAGAATTTATTAAAATCAGCACTCTTTATAATTATACAGTTTTTTGTATTCATTCACTTCCTAATAAAGATGCAGAGATTTTCTGTTTTCCTTTTAAATGTTCAATGTCTTTCCAACTCCACTGCAACAAGGGCATGTTTCTTTCCTCAAAAGAATTACTGAGATCATAGGTAATCCCATCCAATTTCAACTCTGCTCAATTGCCCAGAATTCGAGTTGTTCACAAGTTCTCTGAGCCTATCCCTAGTTGTTTAGATTGTACTTAGTAAAATGGAAAGATCCACTTTTCTGAAGTGTCTTTGAGATTGGTTTTCAGGCTACAATGGGACTTCATACAAAATCAGAAAATATCTTTGTTGTACATATTTAAGGTAATGACTTAGCTCCTGTTATCTACCTCTCCTGGGGAGCAGATTGGAATTTCCAAGAGTCTGACACAGATAATGGCTTCTTCATATTAGCTTCACCAAGGTACTCCTAACACCCATCCCAGTTTCAAAAGACTATAAAATCTTGTGACTTACAGGTTTACATGTTGAATTTTATCTATTCCTGAGGTCTGCCAGATATATTAAAGGGATATTATATTCTGTATATGAGCTAGGAAGCTATCTTCTTAAAATAGACTGTAATATTTTAATTTATTAAAAATACAAGTGCATTTTCTGCCAGCAACTATGACTTATGATAATAACTGTTATCAATATGCAATTACTTCAGTTACCTAGGAATATATTGACATTCATTTATTTAAAGATAATGTGACATATTTGTATTCATTGAGGTAATCTGTGGGTATGATTAAACATGGCTGCCCATCTTAGACTGAGCAGTATAATAAAAATATTGCAATCAGTCTTACAAATTCTAAAAATAGGTCCTATTAAATTGGGGAAATCACATTATGACTTATTTCAAAAACAATTGCCAATGATAACAGGAAAACAAAAGCACAACATGGTGGGTTGATAAATTAGAACATTCATCTGGCCCATGGGGGTGGGGGGAGGAAGGAGGAAGGAAGAAGTCCTCAAGGAAAAAAAAAGCTTCCAGCATCTTGCTGACATAGTCCTTGCCTGTTCAAGGCTGATGCCACATTCTTCTCTATTACAGTATGCTGATTTTGAAAGATGGTAAAGCAGTGGTTATAGTAAGTTATGGAAAAGAATGTAATTAGAGTCAGTGCCAGGTAATAAACTACTTGCACGTTAGCAAAGAGTTTATTTGGCAGAAGGCTGGAAAAAGGATTTAGAGCCTAAAGAATTATAGTGTTCTTTTTTCATGTTAACTCACTAGTTCATAAATTAATCTACTGAGGTAAGAGATAAATCAGTAATTTTGAGGGATTCATAAGTAGAAATAAAAGGGGTTATAAAATACAAAGAATAACCAGAAATGTACCATCTCAATCTGACATGGTTTCTATACCATCAGAAAAATACAACCGTACTAGGCTTCTAACCAAAAATATCTGTCCATTAGAATATTAAAGCAAATATGGAAAATAGATTTTTAGTAGTTTTAATTCATGACATCTCTGACTTAAGAATATTCTGTTTTAATCTTTTTGATGTTTTAATTCTATGCCTCCCACAACTCTAGTTGAGCAATGAGTATCCTCTCTTCGAAAGCTAATGACTCAGAGGTGCAGTCTGGTATATAGAGTTAAGTGTCTTTGGTAGATAAAACATGATATCTCTCTCTCTCTCTCTCTCTCTCTCTCTCTCTCTCTCTCTCTCATCCCCCCATTCAATAAATTCTAGTGGCTCCCTGTTGCCTCCAGGATCAAATGTGTCTGGAATTCAAAGCCCTTTATAATCTAGCCCCCTTCTATCTTGCCAACCTTCTTACTTAAAAAAAAAAAAGGAATCAGTCATTTCTTGTCTGTTTCATTTTCCATGATGTTATTTGGTGTTCACCAAGTTCAGGATCTTCTGATTTCTTTTTTTTTTTTTAATATACATAATATATAGGCATGGGGCTTTTTAGTAGCCTAGAAATTCTTGTCCTCTTTAAGTTCTTACTTCTAAACTATGTTTTCTAATATTTTTTCTAGCTTTCCCAATGCACACCATTACACTGATATCAACAAATAGCAAAAACTACATTGATTTAAATTTAAGGGTCTTATCAAGTGCTCACTAGATTTTCTCTATCTCTTTCTCCCTTTACAAGAAAGGTTGTACACATGGGCTCCAGTTAATACTTTAGTGGTCTCTTTGCATGTGTAAATACAAGATGATCAAGTGTCCCATGAAGTAACGTTTCCTCTTGCCTCTGAATGGATAATACAATTATTGTTGCCAGCTCCTTTATTTACCTCTCCAAGGAGGACTTTTGAGCTAACCTTCCATTTGGCTGCAATTTTCTTTTGTCTTTTGTTTTCATTCATAATGAGAATGTCAAGATTTATATAATTCATTTCTCTAGTGGTATGTCTATTCATTTATCACTTGACAAGGCTCCCAAATTAAAAGGGCCAATAGTTCATAATATTTATAGCCAGTCTAATGTCTAGGTGATTGTTTTTGCCCTCTGCCCCACTTTCTTACCACTCTGCCAAGATTCTTGCAGAAGCAGAGAAGCTCCCAAAACAAAAGGACATTTCCTATTTATATTTGTGTCATAGTTATAGCCAAGTAATTCATCCACAAGTGACCTGACTACTGATTATGAGTATGCAAAAACCCTCTGAAGATTCAATCAAACTTCTTTAAATAAATATCTACTAAAGATCTAATATATAGACAACACTATACTAGAAATTGTGAGGGCTATAAAAACACACAAGACAAACATATTTCCTGAATTTATAAGATCATATTTTTACAGCTTAAAGGGACCACCAAGATCAAATCCTTCATTTTACAGTTGAAGAAACTGAGACTAAAAAAGATTAAGTGACTTGTCCAAGGTCACACAGCTAGTAAGTATCTGAGATAGAATTTGAGCTCGGATCTTCCTAAGACCAAGGTCTGAACTTTACCCACAGAGCAACCTAGTTGCTTGAGGAATTTGTAATCCAGTTGGGAGAAAAGCTACATTGAACATTAAGGAACAATCCAAAGCAGTATACAATAATTGCATGTCAATCCTGTAGAATACACAAGTCTGTACCACCTTATAAAGCAATTATCTCTCCATTAGCCACTTGCTCCTCTCATTTTCTCCTCATGCAATTTTCTACAATGTTTCATGAACCTAAAATAATATCTTCTCATCTGCCATCCCACTCTATTTGTCTTATTGAATAGGAGTCTCAAGGTGTACCTTTGACATAGTGAACCCCTAATTCCTGATAGCAGGCTACCTGTTCTCTATATGTTAGTTTGAATGTTTAAATCAATCACACAAGGCATTTTTGACATATAATCCTCATAGAAATTTTCTGTGTAATGAAATTTGGAATAGAAGACCCCAACTGTGATAAGGAAAACATTATATGAGGAACAACATGGGCTACTTTTATACTTAGTAACATTATATTATTGGTTGTGAATTAGACACAGACACCTTGGGGATTATAGATTTCAAATAGGATAGCAAATAATGGGAACATCTTTGGCAAATTAAAGAAAACCCTTCAAATGTCTTCACGACCAAAGGTACTTGATGATTTCTGAACATAAATTCCATAATGACTTTCAGTTTGCAAAGTCAGAGGCTCATTCTATCCCAACGCATATTGAATCCTATTAACATTAGAGCATAATGGGACCCATGATATGTTCCTATGGAAGATAGCCAGACTGAAATAGCAGACCTTAATTGTTCTGTTGCTTTCAAAAGAACCACTTCTAGCAGATGTACAGTCCAATGTTTTAAAAATTTCCTAAAATCTTCCATTCAGTAGCTGCTAAGGCACATTTATACAAAATCTATACAAAATGCCCTGGGGCTCATCTTAAGGATACCTAAGGACTGTGCAGCCATGGCTATAAAAGATTTCAAGTGCCACAATAATGAATTTTGTCCCAAATGTTAAACGTCTTTCCTAACTACAAATAAATGGTATTGGGGTATTTTCCCTTACATTGGACTGGAGAAAGGAGAGTTGTAGTTTAAAGAAGATAAACCCTAGGACACAGAAGCAGATTATTAAAAGTTGCTCTAAGGTACATTGCAAGTTGCACATCTCATTAAAGAAACCCCTTCTGCCCTCATTCATTTTAACTATGTAGGTAGATCCTTATATACCTATGGCAACTGTGTAAGTATCCAGAAGTGCCTGCGGAAGCCTCTGGGCTCTGAACTTCATCATTCTCATCATCAAAATGCATTTTTTATGAAGCACCAGATTATAGATGGGCTCTATTCTAGGCACTTTCACCTATATCTGCCCTCCAGCAATTCATAATCTATCTCAGTTGTGAGATTCCTCATGTCAGTTTTCTCATTTATTATTCCAAGGATCTCTCTTTGCCTATTAGCATCAGTGCTGTTTATATAGATGATGTGAAGATAGAAAGTGCACTGAACACTATTCTGTACAGAACAGGTGTTCAATTGCTGATGTTGACTTTAATATTTTCCTAGCTACTTTCGATGCTCAGCTCACATGCCATCTCCTACAAGAGGTCTTTTTCTTGATCCCTATTCACCTCCCTCTTTGTATTTATTTTACATATTTTTATATGTACTTATCTATCTATTACTTATTGGTTTGTGTTATATTCTGCCCTCCTCCAACAGAATTTAAGTTCCTTGATGGCAGAATATTTCATTTTCATCCCTTTTCCCCAATTCCTAGTTCACTGCCTAACACAGAGTAGGTGTTTACTAGCTGTCAAATTGAAAATAAAGAGATAGCTTTAGTGTTAGTACATTGGTGAAATATGTATATGATGAATTATATTCATAAATGGTCAGTTTGGGAATTTAATTTTACAAAATCAAATTCACTTGAATGAAGACTACAATCTGAAAAAGTTATATGCATAATGCATCCCAAAATATGAATTTTATGGATACCAAAATTCAAACTTAAATGAGTCCTTATATAGTCACACAAGAGAACTAAATATCCTAAATGCATACATACATAAATATAAATTTGCTTTTTTCATTTATATACACAGCATGAAGTTGTTAAAATAGAGATGTTTTATACATCATTAAATAATAATATTTATCCTGCAGAGCTAAAATGTATTAATTGCAACATTCATTTTTTTTCCTTTGAAAGTACAAAAAAAACTCCCCAAAAAGTTAGGATCATTTTGAATGTGTTAAACTTGTTGGATATAAGATGAAAAGTAAGGAAAGGCAAAGTCATTTTTTTTTCCCTCAAGTTCTATCAATGGTCCACACTTCCATACTTTGAAAGAGAGGTTATAGCCAGGGGTTAGCTTTAACTCTATTTCTTATAGTAAGTTTGATTGTAGGCTCCCCTGGCTCGATCTAATTTGGATGAAGGTCCTTTTAATTAGCTATTATAGAGACTGAACAATGAATCTCTGAAACATTATTTTCCCCTTTTCTAATGTATTTCTCTCTACTGATGCATGTCCTTGAGGAAATTACTTTCCAGGTGAGGAGGTATACCCAGAAAAGTGTTAAAACATTTATCATTTGGGGAGTGTGGGGACATGAATTAACTAGTTCTATTTATACTGAAGAAAATTCTTAAATTCCAAAGAAAAATGCTAAATTTTTGGATCTCTCATGATACATAGTTTCAATAAAGGATTTTCTTAGTTAAATTAAAAGTCATCAGGTTCTTTTGAAGGTACACTAAAAAGAAAACAAAGAAGGAAACTTGAAAAAACCAACCTCATTTATCCTTTAAAGCTTTGGCCTCCTTATGAGTCATGAAGTACTTTGCAGTTAACAGAATGTTAACTCCAGTCCTAATGGATAGAAAGGGAAGGATATCTCGCAGTAATTGACAGGGCATACCTTTAAGGGTCTTAAATGAAAGTATGGTTGAATCCATCACCATTCTCCAAAAGCATTTACTAATCACTTAGTTGCTCATGAAGCTATACTACAACTGTTTAGGGTAATCTATTCTAAACAGCATCTATCAGGGTCCAGAGTTTTAAGTCCAGAGTTCAACAATCCAAGGATGTGAATCTACCTAAAAATACTTTCTTCACTTAAGCAGAAAGATTCTGAAGCCCAATAAAAAAGCCCCAGGTTGTGCTAAAAATAATTCACAAGTGGCACAGTTCTGCTAACACAAAACAAATGTTCCTGGATTGTAAGATCATTACACTATAAAAGAATTATTTTCTAAAATAAAAATGTTCTATTGTCTAAATCTGAGCATGTGATCAAATGCATTCTCTAATAATATTCTCTCCTGAGTTTCCATTTACTCTGGCCTAAAAGGTTCCCTGTAAGTTATATTGCTTTTTATTTTAATGACTGAGAAGGTATCAAGCTCCAGAATCACTTTCTATGACCCCTTGGATCACTTCATGCAACCTACATTTTTCTATATGTCACACAGAGGAAACAGCCAGATGGCAAAACAGTGACTTAAACCATTTTAGCTTATGTGTCTTGATGCACAGAATTTGAATTATACTGGCACCAGATCACTGAGATGGTCAATATCACTAAAGCCAATGCACCAATACTTGGCTACTTAACCATACAATAGTTGATTAGGACATGTGAACCCATCATTGCAGAAACCCAGAAAAATTGAACACTATAGAGAAATGCATGAAGTTTGTCTTCCACCAAAGAGCCTTTCCCTTCCTTTTCCCCCACTTTTAGTACTTCCTCCTTTCCTTTCAATGCCTACCCAATCTCTGTACTTTATACCAATTAAAACCTACTCTCAGGAAAGGATATGAGTGAATGAAAGAATTAACAAATAAATGGATAAAAAAACATTTATTAAGTGCTTACTATGTGTCAAGCACTGTGCTAAGCTCTGAGAATACAAATGGGAAAAAATGAGACAATCCTTGCTCTCAAGGATCTCACCTTCTAATTATGAAAGACAACACAAATAAAAAAAGCCCAGCTGCAGGTCAGATGTAAAGCTCAGAAGTCCTAAAAGTACAGTGATTGTGTATGTGGCAAGAACTGAGACTCTTTGGGAGGACTGATAGATTAGATGATAGTACCAGGAGATTTAAAAGTCATAGCATCATGACAGAAGGTGAGGCCTGGCAGCCCTTCATCTCATTGGAAAAAATTGGTGACATCTTATCCAAGTCCCATGAAAAGTCAAGAAGTCAAGTTAGTACCTGCTCACTTCACTTCCAATTCAGCTCATTCTCTGGCCAGCTATACATCCTCAGCAGCAGCCTTGCCCACCACCAGATGCCTCCACCCTAGGTACTGCTCTCCTGACTGTTGAATGCTTGGCCAGGATTGACATTTTGTAATGGGTCCCATGCTCACTTCATTCTCTGCATTCATGGAATTCAGCTCACTCTCTGACCTACTCCACCTCCTCATTAATAATCTTGCTCTCTACCATCTACCTTTCCAGTTGACCTTTATGTTTGTTCTGTCTCTCCCTATTAGAACATAAGTCCCTTGAGAATAGGGGACATCTAGTTTTCTGCTTTTGTGTTCTCAGTATATCACAGAGTGCCTGGAATATAGTAAGCACTTGATAAATCATCTATTTAGAGATATAGCTAAAGATAAAGCTAAAGCTATATGATAGGCATGGTCATAAGTATGGGGCATATTATTGGAGTATTATAATAGTAGATGACTCCCAGATAATCGAAGCAGTGTAATCAGCTACATAACTTTTGTCACCCAAACTGGGTGCCAAGGCAGCTTTGAGAGAGGGGCAAAGGAAAGTCAAGGGGGAAAGGCACCTTCTTACCCAGATGCCCAGATTGTGGTGGTTGTAGGAGAAGATTCAACAGAAGGCATGGGGTAAGGGTATCCTCCTTTTTCCCATCGATACATGAGGGCATAAGTGACAACACAGTGGTTTTATCCAGGAAAAACCAATTCAAAAGAAAAAAATTTATACCACACAGTGTGAAAAAGAAAAAAGGAACACACTGAATTTATGATCTGGTGACTAAATAAAATCTACAACCTATTATAAAAGGTTATTCCAACATCAATGAGGTTTCTTCATTTCTCACCTTAGAGCATAAGTAGAGAACTTCTACTATAACATAAGAACTTCAACAATATCTAGTGGAAGAGTTCGCCTCAGTCATTGACCTATGGGTCTATCAGAGCCATGTTTACATGCAGCTATATCTAGTTTTAAAGAAATATCCTTGATAAGAATGGATAGGACCATCACCAAAAGGTTGACCACTTATAATGATTATTTGTCCATGGAAATCCATGAAACAGATAAAGATGAAAAGTGTACCTCAGACTGTCATGAATAATTCTAGGAAGGAAGGAAGGAAGGAAGGAAGGAAGGAAGGAAGGAAGGAAGGAAGGAAGGAAGGAAGGAAGGAAGGAAGGAAGGAAGGAAGGAAGGAAGGAAGGAAGGAAGGAAGGAAGGAAGGAAAGAAATACTTTGCACCAGGTACTATATTGAGAAGGTGCTAAGAATCTTACAGTTATTAGACAATATGCAAACAATGATTTAACTGTGAGTACTCTTACATGTTGTGTTATACTACTCAAAGGGAGTACTCATGTTGATCAAATCACATCAACAAGATTAAGGGATCCATTAATATCTATCAGTTGGCTATAATTCTTTTTTTTTCTTTTTTTTCTTTTTGGTGGGCAATTGGGTTTAAGTAACTTGCCCAAGGTCACACGGCTAGGTTTTTGTTTGTGTGTGCATTAAGTGTTTG
Organism: Gymnobelideus leadbeateri; assembly: GCA_011680675.1. Classification (NCBI taxonomy): domain Eukaryota; kingdom Metazoa; phylum Chordata; class Mammalia; order Diprotodontia; family Petauridae; genus Gymnobelideus; species Gymnobelideus leadbeateri. The sequence continues at coordinate 44,878 of WOXC01008910.1, read as the reverse complement.
AGGCCGGATCCGAACTCAAGTCCTTCTGACTCCAGGGCTGACACTCTACTCACTGCGCCACCTAGCCACCCCTATAATTCTTGCTACATAACCAGACAACCTCTTTTTGTGGCTATAAGCCATGAGCCATGGCTAGTAACTGGGTAAAATTGTGTTTTGGTTTAAGGTCAATGATTACATAAGGATTTACAATTTTCATTAGATTTCAATTTAGGAAGACAATTTTCTCTTTTTTTATTAATTTATTAGTTTAGTTTTAGTTAACAAGATTCAATTCCATAGTTCCTTGATTTTCAAATTTCCCTTACCTCCCTCCCCCCACCCCCACAACAGTATACAGTCCAGTATAGGATCTGCAAATACATTCATATTAAACATTAGTCCAATTACAAAGGCGTATTGTACCAGGTGGGATGAAAAATGGTAAAGAAGAAATAAAACCAAGTTTGCTTCCATCAGGATTCAAGCTCAGTTCTTTCTAGTTATATCTCTTGATGTCGCATTTCTCTCCTTCATGAGTCTTTCAGGATTGACTTATATCACTGCATTGCTGAAAAAAGTCTAGTCATAGTTGGTCGTCACACAAATGTTGTGTCTGTGATTGTATACAAATTTCTCCTGATTCTACTCTTCTCGCTTAGCATCAGTTTGTATAAGCCTCTCCAGGTAAATATGAAAACCGTTTCCTCCTCATTTCTTATAGCACAATAATATTCCATTACATTCATATACAACAACTTGTTTAGCCATTCCCCAATTGATGGGCACCCCTTTAATTTCCAATTCTTTGCAACCACAAAAAGAGCTGCTATAAATATTTTTGTACATATGGGTCTTCCTCCCTCTTCTATGATCTCTTTGAGATATAACCCTAGAAGTGGTATTGCTGGGTCAAAGGGTATGAAATTATTTATAGCCCTTTGGGCATAATTCCAGATTGCTCTCCAGAATGGTTGGATAAGTTCACAACTCCACCAGCAATGCATTAGTGTTCCAATTTGCCCACATCCTCTGAGACATGTTGTCTTATCTTCAGTTAAAGCAAAGCACTTGCATTCAAATTTTTTATGATATACTGAAGCCAAACTGATGCCTAGTGATACTATGTGGCTACAAGTCAGGCAATATCACAATGTGATAGAAACTGAAGTTGCAAGGAAATTTAGGAGTAATAAATTAATTAATAATAATCGTGCTATTTATATACAGCTTTAAAGTTTACAAAGGTCTTTACAAATATTGTCTCATTTTATCTTCACAACAACCCTGAGTAATAGGTGCTATTATTGCTCCCATTTTATAGATGAGGAAACTGAAACTGGCATAAGTTAGTTGACTTGAATAGGGTCATATAGCTAATAAGTGTCTAAGACTGAATTTGAACTAAAGTCTTCCTGATGCCAGGATCAAGTCTCTGGAGCATATCGAATGCACCACCTCGCAAGCTCAATAGAATGAATGATATGGTGAGCATATGTACATTACAGTATATTACCAGTTATGACTTATACATAAAATGTGGTGCAAAAAGGGATCAGAAAAAAAATGCACAATCATAAAACTCACTGGTCACATAACAAAGACCATGGACTTGTGACTCTATTGATATGAATATTCATTCTACTCATTCAGGTCATAACCCATTTAGAATGTTTTCATCTTGGACAACTCTTGTCCAGATTCTCTCATTAATCCTTTGTAAATTGGGGTGGCTAGGTGACACAGTGAAGAGAGCACCAGCCCTGGAGTCAGGAGTATCTGAGTTCAAATCTGACCTAAGACACTTAAGACAAAAACTAGCCTTGTGACCTTGGGCAAGTCACTTATCCCCAATTGCCCTCCAAAAAAAAGCAAAAAAATAAAATAAAATAAAATCCTTCATAAATGTTCCACCTACCATACAAAAAGCCTTCTTCTAAGTCTTCTTTATATTTTAGGAGGAGACCAATGCAGTATTCAATCTCTTGTTCTTACAATATGACAAACCCATCTCATTTTATTGGTCATAACATTGTAATTTCCTTTATAATAGCTCTTACTCTACTTTTTGCGTGGAGATAATCACTGGAAATATGTTGCCACCTATTCGTGCCCACCCTGCACTTCTACATTGCTCTTTGAATCACCCTAAAAACAAAATTTCATTCTTTGGAGATAGTTGTATTTGAAACATTGCAGCAATATCACATCACCAGAAGATACCATTTCTATTAATCCTAATGTATGCTTTGCGATTGGACTAAGATGACTCTGGAGGAGTGATAATTTTGTACAACACTGCTTCACTTAAATCCAATCTGCAAGTCAAGACATCACTCTCTGGATGTCATTGGTCCTCTTCAAGAAGGAAAGACTAGGGGTGAAGCCAAGATGGTGGAACAGAAGCAGTAACTTTTCTAAGCTCCTCCATGAATCCTGTCACTAAACTTTAAAAAGTGAATCTGAATGGATTTTGGAGTGTCAGAATCCACTGAGAGACAGAGTATGGCAGAATCCATCCCAGGAAAGTTCCCATGTAGGTCGAAGCAGAGGGAGCATGAAGCACATGGGGCTGCAGCAGCTTGGATTAGAGAGTGGACTACAGCAGAGAAAGAAGGAGCCCCAGCCAGCAGACTCACCCATCCCAGGGGCTATTCACAGCAATCTCACCACAGGACAGGAGGATCCATAGGAGCTGGGTAAAAGAAAGCTCTGGGCCCACAGCAGAGACAGCAGCTTCTCCTGGGGCTATCAGCCCCAGCCTGGAAGTTTAAAAATCACCTGCCTGATTTTCCAAGGGCCAGGATGGCAAAGTAAACTCTGGCTGCTCTGATTCCTGTTCCCTGACCAAGAAAACCCAGAGATAAATGTCCCATCCAGAGTAAAATCCTGAAATAGCAGAATTAGCCTCAGGCTTAGGAGTCACAGAGAAAGGGTGTAACTGAGGCAGTAAGGAGTCTGAAGAGAAGAGCAGGAGGGATCCCAACAAGCCCCACCTCACCTGACCAGTAAAAGCTTGCCTGAATTGTAGCCCAGGGGCATAGAGGCAGAAATCAGAAGTGGCCAGACCACACCTCGCCCACACATTACCCTGAGCATCAGGGTAACTCAGAGAAAACACTGAGTACTGGCCTTGGCCTCAATCTAGACACCCAGAGGCTACAGCACACAAAACCAACAAACAGGCATCTAGCTCCCAGTCTGAGAAGCTCAGGTCAGAACCCTCTGTACCCCAGGAGCAGAAATACACTTTAAAGGACAGAAAATAGGCAATTATAATGGGCCAGAAGCAACTTGCAAAGGCAAGACCAAAGACAACAGAATCCTATTATTCTGAACAAGAAGAATCATTTCAGGTGTCCAAACCTGATACCACAGATGGAAATATGAACTGGTCTCAAGCCCACAAAGCATTCTTGGAGGAGCTCAAGAAAGATTTTAAAAGCCAAATTAGGGAGGTAGAAGATAAATTTAAATCTATAGTGACCAAACTGGAAGAAAGTCTCACTGAAGAAAATAAATCCTTAAAAAGTAAAATTTGTGAACTAATTGGAGAAAATACCTCCCTCAAAAAGGACCTTCAAAAAGTAACCAATGAAAATAATTCACTAAAAATTAGAATCAGTCAAATTGAAGCTCAGGACTCTATGATGCACCAGGAGTCAATCAAACACAACATGAAGACTGAAAAATTTGAAGGAAGTGTTAAACATCTCACTGGAAAAACAACTGACCTGGAGAACAGATCCAGGAGAGATAACTTAAGAATTATTGGTCTACCAGAAAGCCATGATGAAAAAAAGCAGCCTGGACAATATCCTCCAGGAGACTGTCAGAAAAAACTGTTCTGAAGACCTACAATCAGAAGGTAAAAGAGTTATCAAAAGAATTCACTGGTCTCCTCCTAAAAGAGATCCCAAATTGAAAACTCCAAGAAATATAGTAGCCAAATTCCAGAATTACAAGATTAAAGAGAAAATATTGCAAGCAGCCAAAAAGAAACCATTCAAATATTGTGGAAATACAGTCAGGATTACACAGGACTTAGCAGCTTCTACATTAAAAGATTGGAGGGGGCCAAGATGGCGGAGTAGAAACAGCTCATCCAAGCCACTCTGCCCACAGATTCCCCCCAAACTATGTAAAAGGGGACTCTGAACAACTTCTGGAGCCCCAGCACCCACAGAATGACACAGAGAAGCTAACCTCCCACTGAGGACAGCCCAGCAGCCCTGCAGGAAGGACCAGCGCAGTGGTCTGGGAGACGGCAGTGCACTGCACGCAGGGAGCCAAGCCGAGCCCAGGTCCCCATGAGCCGAGGTTTTAGCCCCAGGGTGGCAGGGCCAGCAGCCGGCTGGAGAGACCCCAGAACACCAGCAGCTGTGGCGATTCCAGAATTATCAACATAGATATGCCTAGGACAAAGTAAGAGGTTAGTGCCCTATGGACTTTGGGACCAGTATTTGGGAAATGCGTCGGCTCCCTCCCCTGGGGGCTAGAAGCCACTGAGGAGACATGCTTTTTTGTAGTTTTCAGAGGCGGCTCCAGCTCTTGGCCTGCGAACTGTACGGAGATCCAGCGATCAGTCTGGGGGGTAATCACTCTTGCTTTAACCTCCCTGGATCTGGATTGTGATCTAGGGTGGAAGTCTTGGGTGGGTTTACAGCTTGCCAGAAACAGAAGTTGCCCCCCACATGTTTGGGACGAAAATTCCTCTATCTGGCCTTAAAGCCATAGTGTGGCAACAAGCCCAAAAGTCAAGTAATTAAGTGGCAACATGCCAAGGCAAAGGGAACAGAAAAATGCAACCCTAGACTCCTATTTTGGGGGCATAGAGCGGGAAAAGGACTGTGAGGTCAGAAGTCCTGCTCCAAAAGCCCCAGGGGAAAACATGAGCGGGTTGCAGGCCATAGAGGACCTTAAGAAGGACTTTAAAAATCAAATAAGAGAAGTGGAGGAAAAATTGGAAAGAGAAATAAGAAGGATGCAGGAAAAGTATGAAATGAGGGTCAAAAGCCTGACTGAGGAAAACAACACCTTAAAAAATAGACTAACTCAAATGGCAAAGGAGGCCCAAAAGGGCAATGAGGAGAAGAATGCCTTAAAAAGTCGAATTTGCCAGATGGAAAAAGAATCTCAAAAGTTCACTGAGGAGATTCATTCCTTCAGAGTTAGACTGGAGCAAATGGAAGCTAATGACTTTATGAGAAATCAAGATGCTGTTAAGCAGATCCAAACAAATGAAAGATTAGAAGGCAATGTGAAATATCTCATGGGAAAAACCACTGACCTGGAAAATAGATCCAGGAGAGACAATTTAAAAATTATTGGACTACCTGAAAGCCATGATCAAAGAAGAACCTAGAAATCACCCTTCAAGAAATTCTCAAGGAAAATTGCCCTGATGTTTTAGATCCAGAGGGCGAAATAGAGGTTGAAAGAATCCACCAATCACCTCCTGAAAAAGATCCCCAAAAGAAAACTCCCAGGAATATTATAGCCAGGTTCCAGAATCCCCAGATCAAGGAGAAAATACTCCAAGCAGCCAGGAAGAAACAATTTCAATATTGTGGAAACACAATCAGAATAGCCCAGGACCTGGCAGCTTCTACACTGAGGGATCGAAGGGCATGGAATATGATATTCCAGAGGGCAAAAGAACTGGGAATGAACCCAAGGGTCACCTACCCAGCAAAACTGAGTATTTTGTTTCAGGGGAAAATATGGTCATTCAGTGGAATAGAGGACTTTCAAGCATTCTTGAGGAAAAAACCAGAGTTGAATAGGAAATTTGACATCCAGACACAAGAAGGAAGAGATGCCTGAGAAGGTAATCAGGGAAAAGAAATCAAAAGGAACTTATCAAAGTTGAACTATTTACATTCCTATATGGAAAAGCAATAACTGTGACTGATGATATCTTTCTCACTATGAAAATAATGGAAGAAGGGTGTGTGGTCATATGAATACATATGTGAATGTGTGTGTATATGGTTACAGTTATATATGGATAGAGGGCATAGGTTAAATTTGTTGGGAAGGGAGAATACTCAAGGGATGAAATTATGAGGTGAGAGAGGAAAGTGGCAAGAGGAGATGGGGAGAGACAGGGTAGGGTAAACTATCTCATGTAGAAGAAGCAAGGGGAAGTTGTTGCAAGGGAGGGGGAGAATAGGAAGGCAAAAAAGGCAAAACCACATTCTCATTGAATTTGGTTCAGGGAGAGAATGACATACATACTAAATGGGATATCTCAACCTGCAGCAGAATAGGGGGAAGGGGGATGAGAGGAGGGATGATGGATGGGAGGGCATCCTTGGGGGGAGGGGAGGTTGGAAGTACCCACTATAGAAGAGGGACAGGATCATGTAGGGAATGGACCAGGTGGGGGGTGGGATGAGTGGGAGGGAATTATAAGCAGCCTTGTACAATATATCTACTATGATAATGTTTTGCATAGCTAGACATGTACAACATATACTGAATTACTTATCTCTCCAGAGGGAATGGGTGACAAGGGAGGAAGGAAATGGATCTGAAATTCGAGGTCTTAAGATTAAATGTTTCAAATATATAAGTACTATTATTAATACTCTTTTGCTTATAATTGGGAGATAAGATGTGCAGGCATTGGGGCACAAAGATTCACCTTCCTCTAATGGAAAAGTCGAAGGGGGTATGGGAAAAGGTATGGGAGAGAGCATATTGGAGGAAGCGATATCTTGTGGGACTGCTATTCTGGGAGGTTGTGTAGGGGAATAACGGGGGGAAATGATTGTACCTCAAAATCTGGCAGAAATGAATGATGTAAAACAGAAGTTAATAAAGCATTTGTTTAAAAAAAAAGATTGGAGGGATTGGGATTTGATATTTCATAAGGCAAAAGAGCTAGGTCTTCAACCAAGGAATAACTGCCCAGCAAAACTTAGCATTATCTTTCAGGCCAGGAGATGGTCATTTAATGAAATAGGGGACGTCCAGACTTTCCTAATGAAAAAACCAGAGCTCAGTGGAAAATCTGATCTCCAATTATAAGACTCAAGAAAGACATAAAAAGGTAAACAAGGAAAACACACACTCACACATACACACATGCACACACATACACTCATGCACACATGCACATAACTTGGGATGCAATAAGAGCAAACTGTTTATATCCCTATATCAGAAGCTGATACCTGTCAACACTGAAATTTATATGATTATCATGACCTTTAAAAGGGATATAAATAGATAGAAGGTGTGGGTATAAATGAACTAATCTGACAATAAAAAAAAAAAAAACCTTATTAAAGGGTTCAAAGGGACTGTAATGGGATAAAAGGAAAGGATGAGATAGAAAAAGGTAAATTATGCCATAGGAAGAGGCATAAAAACATACTATAGTAGAGGGAAAGGAAAGAGGGAGAGGAACATCATTTGAACATTATTCTCATTGATTCTGGTTCAAAGAGGGATCAATATAATCAGTTAAGTTTAAGACTCTAATGTGAAAAGACACAAAAATTCATTAAATAGAGGAAAAGGAGGGAGGAAGAGGAGCACTGTATAAAATTTACTCTCATTGGTTTGAGGTCAAAGGGGGAATAACATACTCTGATAAGTATAAAAATCTATTGTGTCCTATAGGCAGTAGGAAGGTAAGTGGGGGATAAGAAGAGAGGAAAATAGCAGTAAGGGATAAGGGTAGATAAAGAAGGGGGGGGGGGCACAGGGACAGAACACTGAGGGAGGAAGCCGTGGAAAGGAAAACCCTTAAGGAGGGGAAGGTAGAAGGAAGAAACAAAAATATAAGCAGGGGAAGAAATAGGATGGAGGGAAAGAGACAGATAGTAATCATTACTGTGAATGTGAATGGGACGAACTCTTCCATAAAACAGAGGCAGATAGCAAAATGGATTAAAAACCATAATCCTACAACATGCTGTCTACAAGAAACACATTTGAAACAAAGGGATACCCACAGGGTAAAGATAAAAGGTTGGAGTAGAATATATTATGCTTCAGCTAAAGTAAAAAAAAAGCAGGGGTAGCAATCCTTATCTCAGATAAAGCAAAAGCACAAATAGATCTAATTAAAAGAGATAAAGAGGAAACCATATCCTGCTAAAAGGCACCATCAAAAATGAAGCAATATCATTACTTAACATATATGTACCAAGTGGTATAGTGTCCAAATTCCTAGAGGAGAATTTAAGGGAATTAGAGGAAGAAATAGATAGCAAAACTATACTAGTGGGGGACCTTAATCTCCCCGTCTCTGGACTTGATAAGTCTAACCTCAAAATAAACAAGAAAGAAGTGAAGGAGGTGAATGGAATTTTAGAGAGGCTAGATATTATAAATCTCTGGAGAAAACTGAATGGGGATAAAAAAGAATATACTTTCTTCTCAGCGGTTCATGGCACATACTCAAAAATCGACCATTTACTAAGGCATAAAAACTTCACAATGCAGTGCAAAAAGGCAGAAATATTAAACGCATCCTTCTCAGATCATGATGCAATAAAAATCATATGCAATAAAGGGCCATGGAAAGATATACTAAAAACTAATTGGAAACTAAACAATTTAATCCTAACGATGAGTGGATCAAACAAGAAATTACAGAAACAATCAGTAACTTCATTCAAGAGAATGTCAATAATGAGACAACATACCAAAATTTGTGGGATGCATTAAAGGCAGTGCTTAGGGGAAGTTTCCTATGCCTGAGTGCATACATGAATAAATTAGAGAAAATGGAGGTCAATGAATTGGGCATGCAATTCAAAAAGCTAGAAAAAAGAACAAATTGAAAATCCCCAGTTAAATACTAAATTAGAAATACTGAAAACCAAAGGAGAGATTAATAAAATTGAAATTAAGAAAACTATTGAATTAATAAATAAAACTAAGAGCTGGTTTTATGAAAAAAAAATAAACAATAAAATTGATGACCATTAGTCAATATGATAAAAAAAAGAAATAAGAAAACCAAATTATGAGTATCAAAAATGAAAAGGGCGAATCTACTTCCAATGAAGAGAAAATTAAAATAATTAGGAATTATTTTGCCAAATTGTATGCACATAAATTTGACAATCTTAGTGAAATGGATGAATATTTTAAAAAATATAAACTGTTCAGATTAACTGAAGAGGAAGTAAATTACTTAACCCCATCTCAGAAAAAGAAATCGAACAATTCATCAGTAAACTCCCTAGGAAAAAATCTCCAGGGCCAGATGGATTTACTAGTGAATTCTAGCAAACATTTAAAAAACAATTAATTCCATTGTTTGGGTTTTGATGGCTCAGAGTGAGTGTAAATAGCAATTGTTTCTGTTCTGGCCAGAAAATCTGAGGGTCTTCCCTTCCCAGATTGATTGTTGTTTTTTTTTTTTTTTTGAGTAGGCAAATTAGGCCATCTTTGACCTCATTTCTTACCTTGTCTTAAATCACTGAATTGGTGTTGCCTTTGAAAAACTGAGACCTGGTAAAGCCCTTAGCTTAAAAAGCACCCCCTCCTCCCCATCATAAGAACTAGTAAGTAGCTTGAGATCATAAAATGACTGCATGGTTTTCCAAATTCAATCCAGTTTACTTTCTTACTCCTATTGAATTCTGGGCCTAACTTATTATCTATCAGTAAAGCTTGCCATAGAGAAAGAGAGAGAGAGAGAGAGAGAGAGAGAGAGAGAGAGAGAGATACCAGTGTACTAATTCATTAGCATAGTTTTCCAACTATATATCATACATTACTATTTTTCGTTCATTTGTTTTTCCTATGTAGGTTATTCGACTGATCTCTTTAGGATAATCACCAACATCTTGAAGGTCTGTAATGAGTCTACAAAGGCAAAGACTCAAGTCTAACCTTCTGTAGGTGGCCTTTACCACCCCTCTCTCTAGCTGCTAGCACATTCCCCTCTCATATGACCTTCCAACTAACCTGTATGTATCTTGTGTGTAGCTAGTTATAATGTTGTCTCCCCATCACAATGTATTCTCCAAAGGACATGGACATTTTTGCCTTTCTTTGTATGCTTAGCATAGTCCCTGGCACATGGTAAGCCTTTAATAAATGCTTATTAACTGACTGACTGAAGCAAGCCTATGCCTTCAAGGAGCTTACTTTCTAAGGTCATAGCAACAAATCATCTATTTAGAACTGGGAGAGAATTGAAAGGTCATCTAATCCAAATTATTTGTTTTATAGAAAAGGAAATGGTAGCCCAGAGAGGTTATGTAATTTTCCCCACAACACATAGGTAATTAGTGATAGAAAAGGGATTTAAACTCTATTTCTCTCACTCTAAATCTAGTGCTTATTCCACTGTACTATACTTTTGCATATAAATCAGAAAATTTAGCTCTTTTTAAAAATTTTGTACAAAACAAATGTCATTTTAATCAATACTTTAAAGGAGCTCTTAATCTTTAGTCACAGAGGGGAGTGGGAGGAAAAGAAGAGAGGGAGGGAGGGAAGGAGAGAGACAGAAACAGAGAGAGAAGAGTTTATTTCAATATATTTTGTTTTCTCTTTTAATGTTAGGTATTTTATTTTATTAGTTTAAAAACTATTCTGAGGATGGGTCCATAGACTTCAGACTGCCAAAGGAATCTATGACAGAAAAATCATTAAGAAACCTTTATTTAAAGGACAGTGCCATTTCAGAGTGACTGTCATCTGGAATGACTACATGATGCTTTGTGTTTTATAGAATTTAATAGTTTTCAAAACATTTTCAAGTATATTAACTTATTTAATCCTCATGAGAGGTAGGTATAATCCCTACTTTATAGATAAGAAAGTTTAGGCTCTCAGAGGTTCAATAACTTGTCCAAGGTCACACAACTACTAAGTCCTAGAAATGGAACTAGAACTGAAGCTTTATGATTCCTAGCACTTTCTACTGTAACTGCATTGCCTCCCTTAAATTGCTGGGCTACTCAGTTATGCCATATTGCTCTTGGAGTAATTTATACACGTTAAACATCAGTCTCATTATACTTATGGATTTTTTCTTAAGATTATATAATAATTTTTCCTTCATCAAACTGATGGGGTGCTTGGTATATATATTTGTAACATCAATCTATGTTTGTAACATCAGTTTGTAAATGGGGTGCTTTTGGATCTATGTCTGTAAAATCAATTTGTAAAACCAGTCTGTAAAATCACACTTCCCCCTCCCCAGTCTCAGAGCATTAACTCTGACCCTTCCCCCTGCCAGCACTCTGCCCAGCAACAACTCATGAACTGTTTATCTTTGCTTGAAACAATAACAAGCTACATATGAATCCTTCACTAAACTATCTATAAACATTTTTAGCTTAGGCAAATGTTATCTCCCTTAGAGTGGCCAGCTGCACCATGAATCCTTCAATACCCTATCTATAGCGTAACTCCTTAGCCAATTATACCCATTCTGTGTCTCTGTTGGCCTTGGTTCCCAACATCCATCTTGTCAAGCTTGACATTGATGGGTGGCAGACTGGGCACTCCTCAGTGGCCGTGACCGAGGGTTGACTTTAGTGACTTGTCAGGCCTAAAACCACACCTCCAGGTAGCCCCCTCCTTGGGCTATTTCCCAGTGAATCATGGGCAATACGCCTGCGCAGTTGATATTAAAAGTGCATGGTCCTTTAAGCACTGACCACTCCTTAACTCCTCCCTGATCCCACCCTTACTCACCTAGTTAACATAACTGATACCTGATTTACTGTCTTGACTCCTTAAAACTATACCTGTGATTTCTGTAAGGTTGCAGGTTCCACAAGAATCCTTGCCCGCTGTGCTGTACAGTGTAACAATAAACTTTACAATCTTAGCTTCCAAGTTTGCTTGAGCCTGGTGAATTCTTTCCAAACTGAATTGCAGGGTTTCTAGTCACTGCGAGTGATCAGGGTCCCTGGTAGAACCTATTACCCTTCCCTCATCAAAACCACATTGAAACGCTAAACTTATAATATTTCAGTGATGAATAATGCAATAATTTGTTTGCTTCCCTTTATTATATTAATGCAATTTTACTATAATTTGAGAGATGTACAAATTAACTAAACTAAACAAGAAAAAAATTGAAATATTACATAAGTGCTTTACCCAATATCAGTGTCTTGAAAAAGTTAATTCCCCTAATGCCTAATTCCTTGGGTGCTGCTTACTTACTAAAATGGTTTTCTATATTACCTTTCAATTTAAATCACTAATTTCAATGATATAAAGGATATGTCATGTCAAAAAATGATATATGATATATTCCTCTTAAAGAAAATTTTCATCAACCTCATAGAATCATGAAGAATTACACCATGTATATAAGTATATATGTTAAGGTTCATCATTTTTCCTGAGTTTATGTGGCTACAGTTGGAATAATTAAGCTCAAATGGTAACTCAGATGATACTCTTCATCATCAAGGTTGAATGTAGACAAAATTGTGATATTATCAAAGATGGATTATTGTACCTTCCTGCTTTAATTTCAGAACACCCTCTCCTCTCTCCTTGTATTTCAATTTTCCTTAAAGCAAGTAGTATCAAACCACTATGTCATGTTCCATCCCTAAAGAAACCTCTCTGAACTAGCTATCACAGTTGCAGGCCGGGGCAGGGGGCGGGAAGGGAAAGTAAGCTCACAAATGAATCTCTGATAAGGTGTTACCCCCTCCTAGGAAGGTTTAGTGTTTTAATAAGAGATTCTTATAAACAAAGAAGTCCCTAAGATTCAGTGTAATAAAACTTTAAGAGTAGGATTTTAGGCATCTTGACAAATATGTTTAGATTGGGAAGCTTTTCTGAAATACATCAATTCAAAGGAGCCAGGCACTTAATTCATCAATTCATTCATAAGACAAGTCCTAATCATTATCCTTATCATTGTAATCAGTGAGCTTTATTGAGTATAGGTGAGATCCATTATGAGCTCTCCAGGCCATTGGTTGAAAGGAATGAACAAAATATTCATGTAGATTCTCAATTACCTCTGAGTTATAGTTCTGTATATAAAATTCAAAAAGTATGTTGATGAGGAAGAAAATGTAGTAAGCACATTATACATATCTTTTAGGCTATAATGCATTTCATAAAGATTTAAGGAGAGAATTTATTCTATCTTAAATCTTCATGTTTGTAATGTGATACTGTTAATCTTGCTAAAAATTTAAACCCAGAGTTAAATTCTGAGATTTTTCCTGTATTGGACAAATATATGCAAAAGTAATTAGATAAGTACAGAGATGAATAAGACAGCTTTGGCACACCATTAGCACCATTTTCTGGAAGTAAAAAAGGTAGAATAACAAACAGTGAAATTATTTTTCAAATAATTTAAGCCAAGGAACTTGGAATTCCAAAGCTTCAGTTTTGTCTAATCCTACTTTGAAAAGCTGAACTGTAATAAGCCTAAGATATATTACGTTGCAATGCTGTGGCACCAGTGCATGACAGAATTTTATTTTCCATTAATTCATTCTTTTATGGAAATATAAACACTCTATACACTTAATAACATACACATATAAAAATATCACATCTTAAGATTATCCTTTAATGAACATTTTACTTAGGTAAAAAAATTTTTTTTTAATTCCAGAATCAATCTTTGGAATCATTTTGACTTATTTTTTTGCAACATTGAGAATGTGAAGTGGTCAAAATAAAAAGCTATCAATTGCAATTATGCCTTCAAAAATCAGTTGAATGCTCTATATATACAGTGTCTTTTGAACATAACTAGCATATCACATTTCCTTTCTGATTCTTCATTAAGATCATTCAGAATGAAAGGAAAAAAATCTGTGATAGAATAAAATTAGAGACCCAAGAGGAATCTCTAAACCACCAGAATGGACAAAAAAAGTCCTAGAGATGATCCTCAGTGCACATCTCACACACACACACACACACACACACACACACACACACACACACACACACATGCTATTGCCCTTCTGATAATGCTATTTAAATAATCACAGAATATCAGAATTGAAAGAATTCAGAGGACATCTAGTCTAACATATACCTTAACAAGAAGCCTTTCCTTGACTAATAGCCATCTAGCCTCTCCTTGAAGATCTCTAGGTCAGGGAGACCCATTACACTTTGGAAAGATCTAATTATTGGGAAGTATTTTCCTTACAAAGAGTCAAAATCTGTCATTTTGTATCTCTACTTCTTTCCTCCATGGTCCTGCAAAATATTCTCACTTCTATATAATAGCTCTTTAAATAAATGAAGACAGATACCATGTCTCTTCAAAGTCTTTTGTTCAGGATGACCAATTCTTATTTCTTCAACCAGTTCTCATGTGGCCTGGTTTGTTTATGATCATTGTCTCTCTGGGTCAGCAATTATTCAAAATTATAGCTCATGAACTCCCATCTGTTGTTTTCCTTTTACCAAACCAAGCCAAAGGACATATTAACTCAAATGAAAAATAATTAACTAGTCATAATATAACAAAGTAAATAAGAATCTTCTCCCTCCACCATAGAAAATGAGGAACAATCTTTTCATAGATTCTTGAGAAACCAAACAATTTTACTCAAGATATCTCTTGATAACTCAAGACAACAGGGTTATTGTTGTTATTACTGTTTGTCCTTCCTTCTCAAAGAGTACTTTGACAACAGGAAGATGATGCCATGACTTACAAGTGAATTGGATTTCAGTGAGGGAGGTCTGTGCGGGATCACCAGCCTCACTTTCTCCTCCAGAGCCATCTGAGTGCAGTTGCAAGTTATAGATCAGGACAACTGGAGATGGCCCTCTGCCCACAGGGTATATCCCAACTGAAAGACTTTTCTGTCTCCAGAGATACTGCTTACATCTTTCCTGAAGAACTATTGTTGTCATGTGCTGTGTTGTTTTCTCTTCTAAATAGCCATCTGTTACTTTACTGCTGGACTGTTTCCATCATTTCTGCTTTTCTGCTGAATTGCTGCTAGAATGGTTTTTTGGTGAAAACATTTTTAGCTTTTTTGTGATCAGGCACATACACAGTTTTAGGAATATATCAACTCTTTTGTGAGTCAGCCAGCACCAACACCCTGCCAGAAAGTCCTACAAATCTAGCTCAAATCTAGCCTATTTCTTTTTTTTTTCTTACTATTCTGCTTGTTCTCAGTAGGAGTAGTGGTTCAGTAAATTACTTTTGTCTCTAATCTGATCATTATTATTTCCTAACTTTTCTACCCCAAAGAAAATAAATATCTGCAAATTTTTCTTCCTTCTTCTCCGCTGATTCCAATGAGTTTTTAGCATCTTCTCTACCCTTCTTAAGCAATAGGCAGAGAAAGGTTTTGATAATACTGCCAAAGTAGATGATGATCTGTATGACCTCACAAACTAGGACTTCTCAAACCTCCAAAAGCACCCAATACTGATAGAGGGAAAAAATGGAAAGAAATACCTTGCCACCCTATCACTATCATTAAGTCCTACTTTGAGCAATGTAAAAGATCTGGCTGAAATTTACCAATAAGAGGGTTTACATCAACATATACACATATACACATACATACATGCAGAGAGGGAAATTTAAGGGTAGGAAAGTGATTCATTCAGCAGCTAACTCCTTATCCCACCAGGAAAATCTATCACATAGTCTCTAAATCAGTCTTTTTCATTGCCCTGCAAAAATATACAAAAAGAATAAAGATTGAAAAACACAAAATTGACATCTCATCTTTTCATTTTTTTTTTTACCACAAAGTTCTCAAGGAAAACCTGTAGGGGACAGAGAGGACAATTTCAAAATCTTGAAAAGACTAATAATGGTAATGATTGCATCTACTTCCATTACTTGTGTTGGAAACCTCTGTCCTTAAACTTTCTAGATCTGAATGGGTTGATCAATAGCAGTTCTTTTAGAGTCAAATGCACAAAGACTCAGTGACTAAATGATGCTTTTAACTCAAAAAGTTTCTGACTAAAGTGGAGTTTTTATTTATATTCAGACAGGTAAAGGAATTACAAGGCTAGGTATACATAGAGGGAGAGAGCCCAATAAAGACAGAGGATTTCCTTCTAAGAAAAAAAGAAAGAAAAAAAGAATGTTACTTCCAGCCACTCAAAGTGCAGATAGCACCATTTCCAAAGCAATCTGGTTCATCCTGACAATTATTCACACTACAGAATTAGTGTGCCCAAACTTCACAGGTATTTAAAAAATTTAAATTGCCTTGATTTGCTGTTAGGAGCTAGGAGCCATTTCTGGCTGGCATACTAACAACATAAGCATCTATAAAAAGATAGGTGACTACATTTTGCACCAGGTGAAGCTTCAGGCTGGTCTTCATAGGTAGCCCACAAGTAAAACATGTAATAATTGTTGTAATAATCCTGTCTCCCTCAGGGCATTTCACCCTCTGTCTCAGCCAGCACACTTCACTTTACGGCATCATCTGTTTCTCCAGTATCTCAATTTTCCTCTCCATGGGCCCATGAGATTTAATCACACATGTAGAAAAAGCCTTATGTTCCATTTCCTCTTTTTCAAGGGCTGCAATTTTGGCATCTGTGCTGCCTGCCCGCACTTCCAGACTTAATTTACTTGTCTAGCCCATCAAATTTTGCAAACATATTTTCTTCATTCTTTTCCACTGATTCCAATGGGTTTTTAGCATCTCCTATACCCTTCTCAAGCAACAGGCAGAGAAAGGTTTTGATAATACTGCTGAAGTAGATGATGGTCTGTATGACCTCCAGCAACACACATGCATTATTGGCTTCCCCTTCATTTGTGTTTGTTTGAGAGATTCTGTTACTCCATGTAGTTCCAGTTGGTTACCATATATTTACTTCAATTAAGTTTGGACACCAGTTTACTTACTAATAAGATTACTGAAAACAAGTTAACTAGTTGGGAGCCCTAAATACAGAAACATTCCCCATGCAAATGGCAGTTTACTCTCCATCTAATCCTTATAAATACAATTTTAAATTGTTTAACTGACTCTTCCTTGCCAATAAAACAGCATACTTTAACTCAGTCTCGGTGGAAAATCACATGCATTTTTTCAAAAATAACTCTGGAAGGCAAGGCATAGGAGGAAAGAGGGAGGGGAAATGTTCCCCATGGTTCCAAAACCCACAATGTCGTAATTCCCTCAATATCCTTCATATTTACCTTGCTTCATTTATGGAACTTAACTAAAGGGTGCTTCCAAGAAATGCAAGCTGAATAGAAAGCAGAAAATATATTGGATTCCTGTTAATAGTATTCACAGGTGAAATTAACGTTTAGTGCCTAAAATAAAAAATCTACATCTTTGTTTTCCATGTGCTATTGTATTGATCTACCCAACTGTAACATAACATGTCTGAGTTAGATGTGTCAATGTGATGTAACTGCAAGCAAGTAGGTCCCTCTATCCATTGCTTACCACTACCAATACACAGAACCTTGAAATGTTTCTCCATGGCCCTGAAGTAAAAAAAAAATGTTGCCCTTCCATGTAGACTTGCATTACATATTTTCTGTGAACACTTGAGAAAGCTACTTATGCAGAAATGTCACCAAGAATTTTAAAGAATCAGACCTTACTTTTACATGTAATGGCTTAACAATACAAAACCTGGATAATTGAGTCTTGGTGCACCATTAAAAAAAATGGGACCCTTGACTACTATTGATGTTAATATCTGTCTAGATTCTGGAGTTGAAAGACATTCCAGTCATTTGAAATTTGCCCACACAAATAGCAAAATATACATGAAATATTTGCATTTCTCCCCTCACAAATGCTAAAATGATTAGTTAGATTAGGCTAATTTTGGTTACATGCTTAAACTCCAAGGAAGCACATGATGATGAAGAGCTCTTCTTTGACTCAGGGAGTCAAGAAAAAAACAAAGTAACAGACCAGTTTTTGCCACTTATTCACCAAATCATCTTGGTCTTCTAAAGTCTGTATAATAAAAGCTATTGAAATTGTTCTCTCAACAATTATCTATGATATTCTTATCACCAAAAAAAATTAAAGACCAAAATCTTTTTAGTAATAACAACTGACATTCATAGATCACTTCATGATTTGTAAAGAGCTTTGCATATATCATTTTACATAAACTTCTTAACTCTATGAGTTAAGTATAATGTGAATTAACAAAAAGATAAACAGTTTCAGAGAAGTGAAATTACTTTGGGTTTGGTTACACAGCTAGTAATCATGACTACATCAGGAAAAATTCAAATCTAGGTCTTTCTAACTACAGGTACAGCACTCTATATACTATGGCAGCTATTGACCCTTGTTAGCCATCCCTTCTTTCTGCATATGCCTTTCTCCCTTGACTTCTGAGACACTACACTTTAATGAGTCTCCTTCTTCCTCTCTAATTATTCTTTCACTGTGTCCTTCCTGAACCCTTGATGGAGGTACTCCAGTGAGTTCTCATACTCCTCTATTCTCTATACTCTTTCATGGAAACTACATTTTCTCCCATGATTTCAACTATTACCTCTAAGAAGATGAATCTCAAACTTATATCTCCAACTCTGAATTCTCTCCCAAGTTATAGTTTAAGCCAGGTATTGGCACACCATGGCCTGAGAGTCAAATCTAACCTGTCTCCTAGTTTTGTACTCCAGCAGCTAAGAATGAATAATGTAAAAAACCATTCTAAGCTCAAATTACAAAAAACAGAGGACAGACTAGATATGGTCCTCAGAATGCAGTTTGGTGACCCAACATCCCTTTGCTGGCTTTCAAACATTTTCATCTAGATATTCCACCACCTCCTCAAATTGCATTCCAAAATCAAATTTATTATTATCCCTTCTTTATTTTTCTCAATGTTTATATCCAGTCACCCACATTTAAATTCTTGCTTATCTTTGATTTTCGTTCTCCCTCAATTTCCATATTATAACAACAAGCACCCTAGCATGCCCAGGATGGCTGCTAGCACAGGTTCTTTGATCTGCTTTTCTAAAGAAAAACAACTCAAAAAAGGTTAACAATCTTACTTTAATCAAACACGTATCATTTACCTATTTCAGGGGGAAAAGTCAGCATCCTGAATTTCAGAGAATACAAACAGAAGTTACAAGCAGACAAAAAATACAGAGAAAATAACACAATTCAACAAACCAAGAGACAGGGCTTCTAGCTGTCTGACCATCACATACATACAGTGTTAGCTACCAGAGAGAGAAATGCCGACCTCTGGGTCTTCAAAGCCAAGGGCTCAACAGCTGCCCAGAGTCTCATCTGACCAAATCATACAACTCTTCCCATGAGTGACCCCCAAAGCAAAACCTCAGCTCAGAGGTATATATAGCCCTCTCCAGGGTCAGAGGACATAACCCTCATGACCTACTGCCTAATTACAAAGTAACAAGGTGTGGGCCTTCCTGAAAAACAAGCCTCCCCTAAGGAAGCTTCTCCTGTTGGGCTCCACTCCACCCTTTAGCAAACTCCTCCCACCACAGACTCCATGTGACATACAGCCTATTGGGGGCCAAAGTATATTTTCAAATCAAGGAGGGTCCACAAATACCCTTAGGCTTATTAAGGGGCAGGGAAGATCTTCAAATTCCCTTACCATTACACACATTCAATCAACTGTCAAAGCCAGTCATACATTTCCCCCACTGTCCCCTTCAAAAATGTCCTCTCTTCTCCTGCTACAACTACTCTAGTCCAGCTGATATTACCAACTAGTTTTTTGGGGGGTGGGGTGGGTTGTATGTATGTCTAAACCTATAATTTCATAGAATCTCCCAGGTGTAGAAAATGATTTCATTGGTGCAGTTTGACAATATGTAATATACTTTATTAGGAAATTGTCTAAGCCACTGAATTTGAACTCAGGTTTTCCTATTCCATCTATTCATTCAACCACTGTACTAGATCTTCCTAGTTTATTTCATTCATTCAGCAAGTATTATTTAAACATCTGCTATCTATCAGGCATTGTTCTGGGTACCAAGGACACAAACAAAAATGAAAGAGCACTCTCCCTGAAAGAGTTTACATTCTATGGTGGGAAATAGGTAAACAGAAAAGTAAATACAAAATAGATACCAAATACATGCTAAGACTTTTCTAGGGGAGAAGGCTTTCAAGGACAAGGAATCAGGAAGTGTTTCTTATAGAAGGTAGCACCCGACTTAAGGACTGAAGGAAGAAAGAATCCTACAAGGCAGTGGTAAAGAAGGAGTTCTTAACAGTATAGGGGATAGCCTGTGAAAAATCAAAAAGGAGAAAAAGAGTACCATTTACAGTATTATGTTAAGCAGATGAGTTTGACTGGAATGCAGAATAAGTGGAGGGTAATGAGAAATAAACCTGCAAAGGGAGATGTAAGCCAGATAAAGATGAACTTCTTAATCAACGAATAATATAAAATGGTAAAAAGTAATATCAAACAATAAAATAATATAAAAGTAATATAAAGTTATGAAATAAATATAATAAAAAGATATGCTTTTGGAACATGCATTTGTCAGTTTTGTGAAGGAGACTTAGGACAGGGGAAAAAAAGAAGACAGAGAAAATAATGAGGACTCTATTGCAATAATCAAGGCAATAGGTGATAAGAGTCCAAACCAGCGTGGTAGGTATAAGTAAAGAAGAGATGAAAGAAAGTGATATTTTAGAGACAGAATCAACAAGATTTGATAACTGATTGAGAATGAAGAGAAAGGGAAGAGTCAAAATAATTCCAGGGTTTTACACCTGTGTGTCCTTTGGAGATGGTGGGGTCTTCAGTAGAAATAGAGACATTACAAAGAAGAATGAGTTTTATGAGGATGATAATAAGTTCAGTTTCCGGAATGTTGATTTTGGGATGTCTTGAGACATTCAGTTGGAAATGTGCAATAAACAGTCAGTGATGAAGTTCTAGAATTAGAGAGAAAAAGAGAGAGACAGACAGACAGATATGGCTAAATAAAGAGATCCAAGAGTTGTCTAAACAGAAATGATCCTTTAACCTTTGGGAGATGATGAGATCAACAAGAGAGTCTAGAAAGAAAAGATAAGAGGACTCAGCACTAAGCCTTGGATTACACCCATGTTTAGGGAGTTGCTAGGTGACATGGTAAATAAAGTGACAGGCCTAGAATAGGGAAGACTCATCTTCCTGAGTTCAAATCTGGCCTCAAACAATTACTAGCTATGTGACACTAGGTAAGACATTTATCTCTTTGCCTCAGTTTCCTCATCTGTAAAATGAACTAGAGGAGGAAATGACAAACCAGTTTAGTACCTTTGCCAAGAAAAACCCAAATGGGGTCACAAAGAGTTGAACATGACTGAAATGACTGAACAACAGCAAGAAGGAGGTGGGCCATGAGTGGTAATCAAGCAAAAGAGGTTGAAGAGTAGCCAGAAAGGATAAAGAATTCAAAAAAGGGGGTGGGAGAAACAAATAGTATTTTAGAGAAACAAATGTACAATGGTATTAAATGTTACAAAAAAAACTCAAGAAGAATTAGGACTAAGAAAACATCACTGGATTTTGGAATTAAGGGATCATTGGTAACCTTACAGAAGAGTCTCAGTTTCAATGATTAGGTCAGAGGTCAGATAGCAGGAGGTTAAGAAGTGCAGAGGCATCTAGGTGGCATAGGGGATAGAGCAGGCCTAGAGTCAGGAATTCTCATCTCCATGAATTTAAATCTGCCCTCAGATACTTACTAACTGTGTGACCCTGGGCAAGTCACTTAATCTCATTTACCTCAGTAAAACCTGTAAAACGAGCTGTAGAAGGAAATTGCTACTTCTTTGCCAAGAAAACCCCAAAAAGAAGGGTCGTGAAGAATCAGACATGGCTGAAAAACAGTGAACAAAAGAAGTGAATGGGAGGTGAGAATGAGGTTAGCCCTCTACCCATTAAATCACACGGTCACTTCTACTAAATAAATGTTCTCTTAACTCCTCCCATTTCACTCTCCCCACTTCTCCAGTGTATTCAAAGCTCACTATTGCCTGTCAAATAAAGTTCAGACTCATTATCCTGGCATTCAAGCTCCTCCACAATCTGACAACATCCTACCTTTCCAGCTTTTTTCTCATATCCTCCTCTATGTAAAAGAAGTTCCTGGACTTCCGCTTCCGCCAGTCCTCTTCCCGGCTGCTTCCCCTGCGCTCAGCGGTGCCCCCTCCCCTCCGCCCCCTCCCGGAAGCCGGAGCCCGAGGATTCCCCGGGATGCGGTGACCGGCTTCCCGAGATGGACACGCCCTCTTCCCTGGTCCCCTCCCGTACCCCGGGGGGCCGGCCCCGCCGTCATGTCGACCTCCTCGCTGCGCCGGCAGATGAAGAACATCGTCCACAACTACTCGGAGGCCGAGATCAAGGTGCGCGAGGCCACGAGCAACGACCTGTGGGGCCCCTCAAGCTCCCTCATGTCCGAGATTGCTTATCTCACCTACAACGTGGTCGCCTTCTCAGAGATCATGAGCATGATCTGGAAGCGCCTCAACGACCACGGCAAGAACTGGAGGCACGTGTACAAGGCCATGACGCTCATGGAGTACCTGATCAATATCGGCTCTGAGCACGTGTCCCAGCAGTGCAAGGAAAACATGTACGCTGTGCAGACCCTGAAGGACTTTCAGTACGTGGACAGAGACGGCAAGGACCAGGGCGTCAACGTGCGCGAGAAAGCCAAGCAGCTGGTGGCCCTGTTGAGGGATGAGGACCGCCTGCGGGAAGAGCGGGCCCACGCCCTCAAGACCAAGGAGAAGCTGGCCCAGAGGGCCACAGCGTCCTCCGCGGCCGTGGGGTCTGTGGCCCCCCGGAGGCAGAGCAGGCCTGGCCCCAGAGCAGTGGAGAGGAGGAACTGCAGCTGCAGCTGGCCCTGGCCATGAGCAAGGAAGAGGCTGACCAGCCCCCACCCTGTGGCCCTGAGGATAACGTCCACCTCCAGCTGGCCCTTAGTTTGAGCCGGGAGGGTGACAAGGAGGAACGCATCCGTCGAGGTGACGACCTAAGGCTGCAGATGGCCATTGAGGAGAGCAAGAGGGAGACTGGGGGCAAGGAGGAGTCGTCCCTCATGGATCTGGCTGATGTTTTCACGGCCCGGCCCCCCCACCCTCCTCTGATCCCTGGGGCGGTCCTGTCCTTGGAACTGTCCCACCCTCTGACCCCTGGGGGGCCCCCCAGGATCCCCTGTCCCACCCTCAGCTGACCCCTGGGGGGTCCGGCTCCCATCCCTGCTTCTGGGGACCCCTGGAGACCTGCCCCACCCCCTGGCCCTGCAGCTGATCCCTGGGGGCCCCTCTGCTCCCCCTGCCGGAGAGGGGGGACCCCAGACCCCTGGGGAAGAGCTGATGGCCCAGGTGGGGCCCCAGTCAGCGGCCCATCCACCGCCACTGACCCATGGGCACCAGCACCAGCTTTCTCAGACCCCTGGGGAGGCTCCCCAGCCAAGCCCAGCACCAACGGCACCCCAGTGACCGGGGGCTCTGATGCAGAGCCAGACGAATTTTCGGACTTTGACCGCTTTCGGACAGCACTGCCCACCTCAGGCAGTAGTACAGGGGAGCTGGAGCTTCTGGCTGGAGAGGTCCCTGCACAGAGCCCTGGGGCATTTGACCTCAGCAGGGTTGGGGGCTCCCTGGCAGAGGCCGTTGGGAGCCCCCCACCGACAGTGCCACCGGCCCCCACACCCCCAACGTAGAAGACGCCAGAGTCTTTCCTGGGACTCATTGCTGCCCTCGTGGACCTGAACTCTTTGGTGACTCGGCCAGGGCCTACCCCACCGGGACCCAAGGCTTCAAACCCCTTCCTGCCAACTGGAGCCCCTGGCACAACCACTGGCCCGTCCTTCACCAACCCTTTCCAGCCTCCACCTCCAGCCACGCTCACTCTGAACCAGCTACGTCTCAGCCCTGTGCCCCCTGGCCCTGGGGCTCCATCGGCCTTTATCTCACCTGTGGGTGGGGGGCCTGGCCTGCCTCCCATGATGCCCCCGGGACTCCCACCCCCGAACACTAACCCTTTCCTCCTATAACTGGGCAGGGGGGAGGGGGATGCCCACCTCCTCTCGCTCTCCAGGAGATCAGTATTGTGAGTGCATGTGAAAGGGGGGGGGACCCTTCCTCCCCAGCCTCAGCCCTAACCTGACCCAATCACACTACATCCTCTCCCCAGACTCCTCCTAAAACTGGAAGCAGGAGGGAGGCTTGGCAGGCAGGGGGACCCCTCTATCCAGAGGCATTAGATGGGTCTGGGGCATGTGGGCACCCCCTCCCCTATTTCCCCCAGCCTTGAATCCCTCCCCTCCAATCATTGTTGGAGCCCTGATCTGCTCCCTCCCCCCACATTGACTGTCCCTGGTGATCACTCTTTTGAACTCTGTAATAAATGACATTTCTGACAAAAAAAAAAAGTTCCAATCAAACTGGATTACTTGTTTGTACCTATACACATTATTTGTCATACTGTTTTCTTCACTTGGAATGCCCTACCATTCTTTTGACTATTTTATCTTCCTGTTAGAGAGAGCTCAGATGCCATCTCTTCCATGAAGCCTTCCATGATACCTTCCACTCAGGAATAACCTTCTCCATTCCTGGCCTCCAACTTAAAATAGTGCTTATTTGTCCTTTCTTGCACTTATAATGTATAATCATGCACTATGGTCATTTGGGTCTGTGTCATATTCACTTTGTAGGTTGTGAGCTACATAACAGAAGGTCTTATTTAATCCTTATTTTTTTCCACGGTGTTTAATATGGGTCTCTGAACATAGTGGGGACCTTTTAAATATTTGTCGAAGTTGAAGAAATTCTAACCTATTTCCAGAACAACTTGAATTACTGAGAAGATTGGCATTAAATAATGCAACCTGTTCTCCTGTGCTTGAGTGTAAGCCCTCAAGACAGAGGATGCATCTGTCTCTAAAAGCATCTTGAATCAAAGAGAATGTTTTGTCTATCTTAACATCCCATTAAGGGATTTTGAAAGATTTGAAGTAAAGGAAGTCTCCCCTCCTCATCAATCCCTCACCACACCCAGTTTGTTTATTTTTTTTTTGACACTTAACATTCAACCAAACATATGTGGAGGGTGTTTTAAAATGCTTAGTAATTGGCTAGGTGCTTTTAAGTGAGAAATGAATCCACATGAATAAGAAAACATGCAACATCCCTTTCCCAAGAGCTAAGAAGAAAGAAAGCCCCTATGTAGGAGAAGGATGACTTTCCTACTTAAGCAAGAATCGGATGACTTGCCTGCCCTGGGTGAGTCAGCCCTTTTTCCATACTACTGGAAAATCAGGCAGCAAAGTGATGTAGCAGGTTGTTAAGGACTGTGAAAGTAATATTGGTTCTTTGGACCTATTTAATATTCTTGTGTTTCCTATTACAGCCTGTTTTGTATTTGTACATCTCTATTTTTGTATTTGTCTAGTTTCAATTTTCTTTAAAAAGACCTTCAATAAAATAAGAGAATGACCTTCCTTGACTTCAGCAGACCACAAGCACTTATCCCTATGGATTCATCTTTCACTTAAAAGCACCCAGACAATTGCACAGTCTTTTTGAACTTTAGCAGCCTATTAGGTTGGGCAAATGTTCAGTGTCAAAAGAAAAAGAGGGGTTTTCTTTAATCCAAGTATTTCTAAATTGCCAAAAGACAGGTCATTGTAGACAAAACAACAAGACTGCCTTTGGGTTCAAGATGCTTTAGAAGACAGATGCATCCTTGGACTTGAGGGCCTAAAGTCCAACAGTATCACTTATGGTTCCAAGATTCAAAGTAAATATATTACAATTATTTCCAGTAAGTCTATGATGCACTGCATTAACAGTAAATAGTGTTTTAAACAAGCAATGGATTTACATGCTTGGATATTGAAAGTTTGACATGGACAATAAATGCCCGAGTACCAAGATTATAAACTGTTAGGATCCATTATCACAACTTCTAAAGAAGTCAAATCTTGATTTTTCTCAAATAAATGGTTGTTTAAATATTAACAAAACCTATAACGTGCTTTACAACTATTTACATTTTAATAAATGAATTTAATAAGTGAATTTCATTATAAAATGTCCATAATTTGTCAGTTACTGAGTTCCTTTAAGTTTCCTTTGTTTGTATATTCTTCACTCTTCATTTTTCTTGGTCTCCAGTTGGAGTTATTGTAGACTGGTGGTTCTTCTTCTTTTCTTCTTTCTGCAGTTGCTAATTTTCAGATTTCTTTTGATTGCCTATAATTAATGAAGTCAGATCTTGCCTTATAATACTAGGGCCCAGATTTCATACTGCTTTTGGGACATGATACCTGCTATCTTCTCCTACCTTTCCAATTCCTATTTACATGTTCCCTTCCTGCATTAGAATGTAATTCCTTGATGTCAGGGACTGTCTCTTTACTTCCATTTATTTTCCCAGAGCTTAACACAGTGCATGACAAGCACTTAATAAATGTTCTAACTCTCTAGTTACCCAATTGAAATTATCAATCAGGTATTGACTTTTTTTTTTTACAGCTAATTGAGACTTTGAAGGTAAAATTAATACTTGGAGATGCTGGTAGATAAATATATAGAGTGAACAAAATGAATGAAATTAAAAGATTTCTTGTAATTTTGTAGCATGAAACCAGAAAATACTTCAGGCAGTGTACCCATATACAAACCCACCCAGTCTTCCAACTCCTTCCAGTAACAGATAAGATGACTAAGGTACTTCTCCCAGGTTTTGCCCTGGCAAAAACACCTCTTCATGACCATATCCATTATAATTCATCTGCCACCTACTACTATTCTTTTGATCAACAATTCCCACCACCTCAATCACCAACCATGGAGGAATAAAGTATCACTAAACTTGCATTCTCTCATTTCACATCTTCCTGAAGCCTATCCTCCCCAAGCCCACTCCAACTCAATCCATCTCTTCCATTGTACCCTCTGAAATTCTGTTCCACAGTGAAAAAACTTCCCTTCAATCTAAACCTTTTCCTCATCCTCTTTCTATATATTTGTTCTCACTGAGACCTGACTTTTACCAGAAGAGAGGTATCCCTAGTCATCCTCTGGCTGTACTGGTTGCACCTCAACTCACAATCCCCACAAACACACACACACACACACACACACACACACACACACACACACACACGTCCTAGAGGAGTTGGAAGACACTTTTCTTCCTAATGGCACTTCCAGACTCTCCTTTTGTCACCTTCATTTAAGCAACCTCCTGTCTTTTAAAGTTCAGGCTACAAAAATTCCATCTTTGCATCCCTCCATTCCCAAACTCAAGCAAATGTATAGGTAACCAATAACTTCACACTATCCTCTACTATGAAAATGTTGACTCCTTTACCTTCCCTTGGTTCATCACTTACAAAAAAAAAAAAAACTCCCATCATCTCGTTCCTCTATTTCTATCTACCTGATGCCATGGGCTGCTCAGTGTCCAGCACTAAGCATGATCAGAGACGTGAATAAGAAATGACCAGACCATGTGGGTTGTTCAAGGAAGAACCATGAACTCTATTTATTGATTCTTAGGACAAGGTTTTTATAGAGCAATGAGATACAAAAGACTCAAGTATTCTTATCATCATCTTAGTCTGTCATATCCTGGAAGTAGCATGGCAATAAGGCTTTTGTTCTCTAGGCACCAAAAAGTCTTAGGAAAAGTCAGTTAACTACTTTCATATGCAGTCACATTACAAAGGACTCTTTCAAGAGCTGGCTGTAATCATTGAAGACATCAAGGACATAGGAGCTGACAACCTAAGAATCAAATATTTTGGCTTTGAACAACTAAAGTCTTGGCGTAGAGCCTATTGGTCTCAGAACTCAAACAACATCCTTTTAAGAGTAACCCATATCAAAAAACCCAAGGAGCAAGCTTAACAAAAAGCCAAGTCACTTAGGGCATTCTATAGAGCACATAGTCTAAGGACTGAATCGGGCCTCTTTGGCTTCCCATAACTTGATGCTGAACAAAGTTGGAGGAAGCCACACAACCAAAATGAAAGGGTAAACCACAAATTCCTGATATTCAACTTCAAGTGGGTCCTCACTCAAGGAAGGCAAATATTATATACCTTCTTAATTGATTCTCTATCTCATCCCCAATAGAAGGAAACCTTCTGTTCTTTCCTTAAGCTTTCCATTTCTTCCCCTCTCCCTACCATCTTGTCTGAGAACCTCATCTCTTACTTTGCAGAGAAAACCAAGACCTCTCTTTTCCCTTTGTCTTCATCTCAAAACTCCTCCTCATCATGACCCATTCTCTATCCTTCCTTTATCCAGTTTCAGATAATGAGGTTACTCTTCTTGAGAAGGTCATTCTTCTATGTGTGCTCTTGAACCCATCTTCTCACATTTCAAGCAGAATGTCCACTCAAAAATAATTCTCTGGGTGGATAGATGTGGATAGATGGGTGAGAGAGAGAGAGAGAGAGAGAGAGAGAGAGAGAGAGAGAGAGAGAGGGAGGGAGGGAGGGAGGGAGGGAGGGAGAGAGAGAGAGAGAAATTATATGTGTAGACATATATATATTTATGTATATATAATATCCTCTATCTACTACTCCATTCCCTATTGCTTTAAACATTTCAAAGTTTCCCCCATCCTTTAAAAACCTTCACTAGTCCATAATGATCCCTCAAACTATCATCCTGTATCTCTCTTCCTTTTCTTGACTGAACTCCTAGAAAAAGCTATCTTTATTTGTTGCTTTGGCTTCCTCACTTTTCACTCATTCCTCAGTACTTTTTATTCTGGCTTCCAACATCATCATCCAACCAAAAGGCTCCCTTCAAAATTACCAACAATTTCCTAATTTCCAAATCTGAAGGTCTTTTTTTAGTCCTCGTCCTTCTTGACCATATTGTCACTGTTGACCACTCTCTCATCCTGGATGATCTCTCCTCTTTAGGTTTCCAGAACACTATTTTTTCCTGGTAATTCTCCTACCTGTTTGACCACTCTTTTTAGTCTTCTTTATAGGCTTATAATTTATATCACCTAATTTTGAGTATACGCCAAGTTTTAGTCTTGGGTTCTCTTTTCTTCTCTCTCTACACTATCCTTCTGTGACCTCATCCTATGTGTTCATTATCTCTATGAAAATGACTCATAGATCTATATATCCAGCCCCAGTCTCTCACCTGAGCTCAAGTCCTGCATCTATTAGACATTGCAAACTGTTTGTCCCAGAGGCATCTCAAGACTCCACATGTCTAAAACAAAACTTAATATCATCTTCCCATTTCAAACCACCCCTATACTGAATTTCCTCATTTCTATTAAAGATAATACCATCTGTTCAAACTTCTAGGTTCATAACTTCAATGTTATCCTCTACTCTTTTTTTAAAATTAATTGTTTATTTTAGTTGAAAAGATTCAATTCCCAAGTTCCCTGAGTATCAAATTTCCTTTCCCTCCCTCCCCGCACCCCCTACGACAGCATATAGTCCAGTATAGGATCTGCAAATACTTTCATATTAGACATTAGTCAAGTTACGAAGGTGAATTGTACTAGGTGGGATGAAAAATGCTAAAGGAGAAATAAAACCAAACAATGAAAAGAAAAAGATCAATTAGATTGCTTCCATCTGGATTCAGGCTCAGTTCTTTCTAGTTATTTCTCTGGGTGTCGCATTTCTCTCTTTCTTCAGGGTTTCAGGATTGACTTATATCACTGCATTGCTGAAAAGAGTCCAGTCCGTCATAGTTGGTCATCACACATATGTTGTGTCTGTGACTGTATACAAATTTCTCCTGGTTCTATTCTGCTCACTCAGCATCAGTTTGTATAAGTCTCTCCAGGTAAATATGAAAACAGTCTCCTCCTCATTTCTTTTTTTTTTTTAATTCTACTTTTTTTTAATTTTTTAAAATTTTTTATTTTTTATTTTTTTAAACGAAAGCTTTATTAACTTCTGTTTTACATCATTCATTTCCGCCAGATTTTGAGTTACAATCATTTTTCCCCCCTGTTTTTCCCATACCCACCCTCCCAGAATAGCAGTCCTGAAAGATATCGCTTCCTCCAATCTGCTGTCTCTCATACCTTCTCCCATACCCCCTTAGACCTTTCCATTAGAGGAAGGAGAATCTTTGTGTCCCAATGCCTGCACATCTTATCTCCCAATAACAAGCAAAAGAGTATTAATAATAGTATTTATATATATTTGAAACATTTAATCTTAAGACCTCGAATTTCAGATCCATTTCCTTCCTCCCTTGTCACCCATTCCCTCTGGGGAGATAAGTAATTCAGTATATGTTGTACATGTCTAGCTATGCAAAACATTATCATAGTAGATATATTGTACAAGGCTGCTTATAATTCCCTCCCACTCATCCCACCCCCCACCTGGTCCATTCCCTACATGATCCTGTCCCTCTTCTATAGTGGGTACTTCCAACCTCCCCTCCCCACAAGGATGCCCTCCCATCCATCATCCCTCCTCTCATCCCCCTTCCCCCTATTCTGCTGCAGGTTGAGATATCCCATTTAGTATGTATGTCATTCTCTCCCTGAACCAAATTCAATGTGAATGTGGTTTTGCCTTTTTAGCCTTCCTTATTCTCCCCCTCCTTTGCAACCACTTCCCCTACATGAGATAGTTTACCCTACCATGTCTCTCCCCATCTTCTCTTGCCACTTTCCTCTCTCACCTCATAATTTCATCCCTTGAGTATTCTCCCTTCCCAACAAATTCAACTTATGCCCTCTATCCATATATAGCTGTAACCATATACACACACATTCACATATGTATTCATATGACCACACACTCTTCTTCCATTATTTTCATAGTGAGAAAGATACCATCAGTCACAGTTATTGCTTTTCCATATAGGAATGTAAATAGTTCAACTTTGATAAGTTCCTTTTGATTTCTTTTCCCTGACTACCTTCTCAGGCATCTCTTCCTTCTTGTGTCTGGATGTCAACTTTTCTATTCAACTCTGGTTTTTTACCTCAAGAATGCTTGAAAGTCCTCAATTCCACTGAATGACCATATTTTCCCCTGAAACAAAATAATCAATTTTGCTGGGTAGGTGACCCTTGGGTTCATTCCCAGCTCTTTTGCCTCTGGAATATCGTATTCCATGGCCTTTGATCCCTCAGTGTAGAAGCTGCCAGGTCCTGGGCTATTCTGATTGTGTTTCCACAATATTGAAATTGTTTCTTCCTGGCTGCTTGTAGTATTTTCTCCTTGATCTGGGGATTCTGGAACCTGGCTATAATATTCCTGGCAGTTTTCTTTTTGGGATCTTTTTCAGGAGGTGATCTGTGGAATCTTTCAACCTCTATTTTGCCCTCTGGGTCTAAAATATCAGGGCAATTTTCCTTGAGAATTTCTTGAAGGGTGATTTCTAGGTTCTTTCTTTGATCATGGCTTTCGGGTAGTCCAATAATTTTTAAATTGTCTCTCCTGGATCTATTTTCCAGGTCCGTGGTTTTTCCCATGAGATATTTCACATTGCCTTCCATTCTTTCATTTGTTTGGATCTGCTTAACAGTATCTTGATTTCTCATAAAGTCACTAGCTTTCATTTGCTCCAGTCTAACTCTGAAGGAATGAATCTTTTGAGATTCTTTTTCCATCTGGCAAATTCGACTTTTTAAGGCATTCTTCTCCTCATTGCCCTTTTGGGCCTCCTTTGCCATTTGAGTCAGTCTATTTTTTAAGGTGTTGTTTTCCTCAGTCAGGCTGTTGACCCTCATTTCATACTTTTCCTGCATCCTTCTCATTTCTCTTTCCAATTTTCCTCCACTTCTCTTATTTGATTTTTAAAGTCCTTCTTAAGGTCCTCAATGGCCTGCAACCCACTCATGTTTTCCCCTGGGGCTTTTGGAGCAGGACTTCTGACCTCACAGTCCTTTTCCTGCTCTATGTCCCCAAAATAGGAGTCTAGGGTTGCATTTTTCTGTTTCCTTTGCCTTGGCATGTTGCCACTTAATTACTTGACTTTTGGGCTTGTTGCCACACTATGGCTTTGCTGACAGATAGGGGAATTTTCGTCCCAAACGTGTGGGAGGGAAACTTCCATTTCTGGCAAGCTGTAAACCCAGCCACGACTTCTACCCCAGATCACAATCCAGATCCAGGGAGGTTAAAGCAAGAGCGATTACCCCCCAAGACTGATTGCTGGATCTCCCTACAGTTTGCAGGCCAGGAGCTGGAGCTGCCTCTGAAAACTACAAAATGGCGTGTCTCCTCAGTGGCTTCTAGCCCCCAGGGGAGGGAGCCGAGGCATTCCCCCAAATACCGGTCCCAAAGTCCATAGAACACTAACCTCTTACTTTGTCCTAGGCATGTCTATGTTGATAATTCTGGAATTGCCACAGCTGCTGGTGTTCTGGGGTTCCTCCAGCCGTCTGCTGGCCCTGCCACCCTGGGGCTAAAACCTCGGCTCATGGGGACCTGGGCTCGGCTCGGCTCGGCTCGGCTCAGCTCGGCTTGGCTTCCCGCGCTCTGCGTGCTGCACACTGCTGGCTCCCAGACCACTGTGCTAGTCCTTCCTGCAGGGCTGCTGGGCTGTCCTCAGTGGGAGGTTAGCTTCTCTGTGTCGTTCTCTGGGTGCTGGGGCTCCAGAAGTTGTTCAGAGTCCCCTTTTACATAGTTTGGGGGGAATCTGGGGGCAGAGTGGCTTGGATGAGCTGTTTTTATTCCGCCATCTATCCTCTACTCTTCATTCTCCTCCCCACATATCCAATCAGTTGCCAAATCTTGTCATTTTTCTCTTCATCTCTCACATCTGAACGTTTCTACTTACACAGGTATCTCCTTGTGAATGGCAAGCACAGTCTATCAGTCAAGCCTTCAATGCCTAGAGCCAAGCCTCTTTTTCCTCTGATTTTTATAGCTTCTACTCTCCAGACAAGTGTTGTCTTTGTATTTGTCACAGACTGTTTTAAAATTCCCAGCATTTCTCAGACTATCATGAATCGTGATAGTCTCAGTCCCTCCCAGGGTGGGAAGGAATTGCCATCTGTCTGTAACTATAATTCCCCAAATTAACAGTCAGGTTTCAGAACAATTCAGTCTTTCCCAGAACATTAAAAAAGCAACTGTCTCTTTAAGACATCTTTGCTAATCTTTGCTTTCCTCTAGGAATAAAGGAAAGAGTATGACCTAACTTACAGGCTTCATCTTTGACATGTATTCTAATGGCAAGGGAGCAGTCGCTGGGTGGTATGCATGGTACACCTGAATGAATTCATTCAGTTATTTATTTGTTCAGTTAACAAACATTTATTAAGGCCCTACTATATGCTATGTCCTAGAGAAGCTACAAAAACAAATAAAATCCCTGCTCTTAAGTGTGTTATAATTTAGGACACCAAGTAGGATAGTTTGGAAGCCAAGTTCTTTATTGAATTTCCTGATTACTGAATGTTACAGCACTCAGAAAAATGATGGTATTTGATGAAGGCTTCCTAGTTGAGTCATTTAATTGCTCTTGCTTATTACATCTCAGGTTTCAATTCAATTTAACAAGAATTTATTAAGGACTATGTGCCAGACCAATTGAGCTATATGCTGGGAATATCAAGACAAAAAATGAAAGTAGCTTCTGCCTTCAAAATTATTTCCTACTGGAATCTTACTGTGATTCCTCATTGTAGTTGATCCCGGATTCTCAAAGAATATACCAGAGGAAATAAGCTCTGGCATATCCCAACAGACTAGAAGAAATTCCAGTATGAGCACAGTGACAAATTGGATTTCTGTTGTGTGAGGACCTGACTAGTCAAATTTTAAAAAGTACAGGACCAGATAGATAATTGACCATCAAGTGATAGGTTTGGTCTGGGGTGGGAGTTGGGGTGGGGAGTATAGGAATGACCAGTGCAACTCATGAAGATTGCCTTTTGAATTAAGCTTGATATTTTTCAACATGGGAAACTTTTGTGCCTTACCCCACTCATATAACAAAATGTTTCTTTTTTGTTTAAAGAAATTTGCATGCAAATTGTTTTTATGGTACTTTTGTGAAAAGAAGGATTTAATTTAACCTTTCTATTTGACTTTTATTTCCAGTGATTTGGTAAGAATCCATATAGTTCTGGAAGTAAATTAAGTCCCTTGTCACCATACCTACTTAATTCTCATCACATTCAATGACAAAATGGGGCACTGGAAAATTAGGCCAGTGAATTCTGATAAATTAAAAGTTAAAGCCACTGATCAGGACTCTGTCAAAGGGATTGGTCCACTTATAGATATGGTTACCTTGTTCTTCTTCATTTATATGCCCCATGTAACTACAATCTTGCATAGCCACCACTTTCAAGTGGAGTCTAGGGGCTAAGTGTCCCAGCAAGCCTCTTTTGGCCCAGTTCTGGGTCAGGCATACAATTTTTTTATTTCCTGGGACAGGAATAAAAACCACTGGACCTGATTCTGTTGGCTATTTTTTTAGGTGTCCATGAATGTCAATAAGTGGAGACTTAGAAAAATTAAAACTTTCTTCATTATTCTTTAAATGGTAAATGGTTAGAAATCTTTTGTTCATCTCATAGACCAAGAGAAGAACGATGAACTTTTCTTTCCCTTAAATTGTAATACATTTTAAAATTCTGGCTGTGTACTGAGCTATTCATTTTCAAGCTGCATTGGAGTTCTTACCTTTTTATAGACTCATTTAAGTTCTGCATTTAAAAAACAGATGGTTGGCTCTTGAACTGTAAGACAGAATATATTAGCCTTTCACACAGACACACGCTCACTATGCAGTTGGTTAGTACTATATTTATTCGCTGTGACCTTGATGATAAAGTACAGCAACTTGATTTCCTAATGTTGACTGGGAATTCATGTTTGTGAGTTGCTGAACCATCTGATTTGGGTGCTCTCTAACATAGAAGTCAGAAATAAATTGGCATTCCTAAGGCCCTGTAGATAAAAGAGTTGCCATACACTCTATAATCTAAAGTTGTAAAGAAGCAATTTGAATTATCGTATATGTGGGCTGACAAGTGAGCTTTATGTGGGCTTGAGTTGGTAAAACAAAGACTTAGTCAAGCTGTGAAATTCATTCAAGAGTAAATAGCAATAAATAACAAGAGGTCTGTTTTGTTAGACATGTTTTAGACTGTTGTTTAGCTTCTGATTACAGGAGCACAAGGACATGTTTGAAATTGTGGGTTGCAGCCCCTTCTTTAATTGGGATGGCTTGGTTTGGATATAAAAGAGAACCAGCAGAAAACTTTATTTTGAATTCAGGAATCAGCAATTTCTCCTTTTCTTTTACATATCATATAGGTTTGTAGTTATGGGTTCTTTTATTCTATTTATCTGGTTTCATTGAATCCTTTTTAATTCAGTTACCATGCTTTAGCTTGGACCTCAGCTAAAAGCATGAAAAATGCTATATTTGCTGTTTTTCCTGTGAGATTTTTAATCTTGTGGGGGGAAATGGGTAAAATTGAAATAAATTGGGATAGCTAGGTGGCACAGTGAGTAGAGCTTTGGCCCTGGAGTCAGAAGGACCTGAGTCCGGATCCAGACTCAGACACTTAATGCACACAAAAACCTAGCTGTGTGATCTTGGGCAGGTTACTTAACCCCAATTGCCCTCCAAAAAGAAAAAAAAAAAGAATTGAAATAAATTTATTGGGGTAAAATACTCTAAAATGTTAAGTTTTATCCATCATAGACATTTCTTAAAATGCTCTCGAGACAGAATCACACAATCTTGGAACTGGAAGAGATCACATATCTCAGTTGCATAAAACATACTTGACTCAATTCTACTGCAAAATCCCCAACAAGTGGGATGAAGCACACAAAGAAATCAAGTATAGTGGAGCCCATTACCTATCAGGGCTACCCATTGTAATTTTAAATAGCTCTGCAACTCTAATTTTCTGGAAGGTTTTGTTTTATATTATGTTGTTTTGTTTTGTTTTACCTCAAGCCAATAACCACCTTCCTACAACTTTCACCCACTGGTTTTAGTTCTTCCCCCTTGATCCAAACTGGGCAGGTAGGTGGCATCAAGGATAGAGTTCAGGGCCTGGTGTCAGGAAGACCTGAGTTCAAATCTGGCCTCAGACACTGACTAGCTGCATAGTTTCCCCATCTATAAAATGAACAGGAGAAGGAAATAGCAAGCCAATCCAGGATCTTTGCCAAGAAAACCCCAAAAGGAGTCATGAAGAGTCAGACACAATTGAAAAATGACTTAGGGGCGGAGCCAAGATGGCAGAGTAGAAACA
Source organism: Gymnobelideus leadbeateri (assembly GCA_011680675.1). Lineage (NCBI taxonomy): Eukaryota > Metazoa > Chordata > Mammalia > Diprotodontia > Petauridae > Gymnobelideus > Gymnobelideus leadbeateri. The sequence goes on along the minus strand of WOXC01008910.1, from coordinate 8,737 downwards.
GCTCATCCAAGCCACTCTGCCCCCAGATTCCCCACAAACTATGTAAAAGGGGACTCTGAACAACTTCTGGAGCCCCAGCAGCCACAGAACAACACAGAGAAACTAACCTCCCGCTGAGGACAGCCCAGCAGCCCTGCAGGAAGGACCAGTCTAGCTGTCTGGGAGCCAGCAGCGCGCGGAGCACAGGAAGCCAAGCCGAGCGGAGCCCAGGTCCCCATGAGCCGAGGTTTTAGCCCCAGGGCAGCAGGGCCAGCAGCCGGCTGGAGGAACCCCAGAACACCAGCAGCTGTGGCAATTCCAGAATTATCAACATAGACATGCCTAGGACAAAGTAAGAGGTTAGTGTTCTATGGACTTTGGGACCGGTATTTGGGGGAATGCCTCGGCTCCCTCCCCTGGGGGCTAGAAGCCACTGAGGAGACACGCCATTTTGTAGTTTTCAGAGGCAGCTCCAGCTCCTGGCCTGCAAACTGTAGGGAGATCCAGCAATCAGTCTTGGGGGGTAATCGCTCTTGCTTTAACCTCCCTGGATCTGGATTGTGATCTGGGGTAGAAGTCGTGGGTGGGTTTACAGCTTGCCAGAAATGGAAGTTTCCCTCCCACACGTTTGGGACGAAAATTCCCCTATCTGTCAGCAAAGCCATAGTGTGGCAACAAGCCCAAAAGTCAAGTAATTAAGTGGCAACATGCCAAGGCAAAGGGAACAGAAAAATGCAACCCTAGACTCCTATTTTGGGGACATAGAGCAGGAAAAGGACTGTGAGGTCAGAAGTCCTGCTCCAAAAGCCCCAGGGGAAACCATGAGCGGGTTGCAGGCCATAGAGGACCTTAAGAAGGACTTTAAAAATCAAATAAGAGAAGTGGAGGAAAAATTGGAAAGAGAAATGAGAAGGATGCAGGAAAAGTATGAAATGAGGGTCAACAGCCTGACTGAGGAAAACAACACCTTAAAAAATAGACTAACTCAAATGGCAAAGGAGGCCCAAAAGGGCAATGAGGAGAAGAATGCCTTAAAAAGTCGAATTTGCCAGATGGAAAAAGAATCTCAAAAGATTCATTCCTTCAGAGTTAGACTGGAGCAAATGAAAGCTAGTGACTTTATGAGAAATCAAGATACTGTTAAGCAGATCCAAACAAATGAAAGAATGGAAGGCAATGTGAAATATCTCATGGGAAAAACCACGGACCTGGAAAATAGATCCAGGAGAGACAATTTAAAAATTATTGGACTACCCGAAAGCCATGATCAAAGAAAGAACCTAGAAATCACCCTTCAAGAAATTCTCAAGGAAAATTGCCCTGATGTTTTAGATCCAGAGGGCAAAATAGAGGTTGGAAGAATCCACTGATCACCTCCTGAAAAAGATCCCAAAAAGAAAACTGCCAGGAATATTATAGCCAGGTTCCAGAATCCCCAGATCAAGGAGAAAATACTACAAGCAGCCAGGAAGAAACAATTTCAATATTGTGGAAACACAATCAGAATAGCCCAGGACCTGGCAGCTTCTACACTGAGGGATCAAAGGCCATGGAATATGATATTCCAGAGGGCAAAAGAGCTGGGAATGAACCCAAGGGTCACCTACCCAGCAAAACTGATTATTTTGTTTCAGGGGAAAATATGGTCATTCAGTGGAATTGAGGACTTTCAAGCATTCTTGAGGAAAAAAACCAGAGTTGAATAGAAAAGTTGACATCCAGACACAAGAAGGAAGAGATGCCTGAGAAGGTAGTCAGGGAAAAGAAATCAAAAGGAACTTATCAAAGTTGAACTATTTACATTCCTATATGGAAAAGCAATAACTGTGACTGATGGTATCTTTCTCACTATGAAAATAATGGAAGAAGAGTGTGTGGTCATATGAATACATATGTGAATGTGTGTGTATATGGTTACAGTTATATATGGATAGAGGGCATAGGTTGAATTTGTTGGGAAGGGAGAATACTCAAGGGATGAAATTATGAGGTGAGAGAGGAAAGTGGCAAGAGAAGATGGGGAAAGACAGGGTAGGGTAAACTATCTCATGTAGAAGAAGCAAGGGGAAGTGGTTGCAAGGGAGGGGGAGAATAGGAAGGGAAAAAAACTGCAAATCCACATTCTCATTGAATTTGGTTCAGGGAGAGAGTGACATACATACTAAATGGGATATCTCAACCTGCAGCAGAATAGGGGGAAGGGGGATGAGAGGAGGGATGATGGATGGGAGGGCATCCTTGTGGGGAGGGGAGGTTGGAAGTACCCACTATAGAAGAGGGACAGGATCATGTAGGGAATGGACCAGGTGGGGGTGGGATGAGTGGGAGGGAATTATAAGCAGCCTTGTACAATATATCTACTATGATAATGTTTTGCATAGCTAGACATGTACAACATATACTGAATTACTTATCTCCCCAGAGGGAATGGGTGACAAGGGAGGAAGGAAATGGATCTGAAATTCGAGGTCTTAAGATTAAATGTTTCAAATATGTAAGTTCTATTATTAATACTCTTTTGCTTATAATTGGGAGATAAGATGTGCAGGCATTGGGACACAAAGATTCACCTTCCTCTAATGGAAAAGTCGAAGGGGGTATGGGAGAAGGTATGGGAGCGAGCAGATTGGAGGAAGCAATATCTTGTGGGACTGCTATTCTGGGAGGTTGGGTAGGGGAATAACAGGGGGAAAATGATTGTAACTCAAAATCTGGCGGAAATGAATGATGTAAAAGAGAAGTTAATAAAGCATTTGTTTAAAAAAAATAAAAGAAAAGAAAAATGACTTAACAACAATAACCTGGTCCTCTTTTGTATGAAAACCTTCAAAAACTTGAAGACTTCTGAATGAGTACTTTTCCCAAGTCTTCTGCTTTCCAGGTGAAACATACCTAGTTCCTTCATCTAATCTTCACAATGCAGGATCTGAAAATATAGAGACTCTAAAAGAGGCAAATTTATGAGAAACTGCTCAATTACAAAAGAAGAAAATCATATATATACATATATATTTCAGTTGGTGAAAGTAGAAAGTAAATGAGTGATGAAAGTGAGAATATGTTTGTCCTCAAAAGTTTGAAAACTACTTTCTTTTATGGAAAATGGGTATGATTCTTGCCATTAGAACCCCAAAGTGTTAACTCTTTATTTCTAAGATCAAAATATGTTTCCAGAAGGTACTGAGGGCCATTGGACTCAGTAAGAAATTTGTCTTTAGATATACATTTGACTTTTACTCTGTAGTTTCTAGAATTAAAATTAATTTCTGATGACTTAATTGATTGGTACTCAATGTTCCTTTTAACCTCTAACTTTTATTAACAAATCACATTTTTAGATTACTTCATCTAAATTTTTAAGGTCCTGGGTATACAAAGATAAAATATAAAGCAATTTCTACAGCCAAAAAAATGTATGTTTTGGTGGGGGTGACAACAAATACGTATATAAGTATATGTAGAATAAATATAAAGAAAATAATTACAAGATAGTTAAATATAAGGTCAACAGTAAGGAAAAGCAATAGCATTTGGAGGAGAGATTGGGAAAGCCTTCTTGCAGAAAGTGATTCTTCAGCTGGGTCTTGAAGTAAAAAGGGACTTTTGCAGAAGAAAAGAGGACAGGATGCATTACAAGTAACTAGGGCAATCAGTACAAAATCATGAAACTGAGAGATGGCATGTTTGGTATGAGGATCATAGAGAAGATCAATTTAAATGGAACATAGAATATGGGAGACAGAGGTATATAAAATAAAATTGGAAAGACCACTGAGGTCAGTTGATAAAGGAATTAAAAAAAAAACAGGAGAAATTAATATTTTATTCTAGAGGCAATAGGAAGCCACTCAAATTTATTCAGTAGAGGAGTGGCATGGTGTAAGGGTTATGGGATTTAAAGATCTTCCATGCCCTATTGGACTTGCTGACATAGCAGGAAGGGGTGGGGCAAGAGGAAACAGAAGCCAAGCTGGAGTGTGTGCAGTGGACAGCAGCAGCAGCAGCAACTGCGGTAGTAGGAGGAGGCAGAGATGCCAACCCCTTTTCTTTGAGCCAGCCAGAATTTCTGCTAAGGACTCCTGCTGAGGACTGCCAGGGACGGGAACTGCAGGGCGGGGGGCGGGGAAGGCGGGGTGGAGGCAGGGCAGAGCTGCTGGGAGCATGCTTCCTGGATCCTGAGCAGTTGTGTGAGTGGGGAGAGGAGGACCTTTGCCTGAGGTAGCCTATTCTGTTTTAAAGGCTTGAGAATATGCGTGTTTACTACATTAAGGACATGTGCCAACTTCATAACAACTGTGATGGCTTTGACTTTCTGGTTTTGGGACTTAGTTTTCTGGTATTTGAATAAATGTTCTAGCTTTATTCCCCATATAGAAAGCCTGGTATATTTTGTGATTAATAACCATATCAGCATATTTATAGTTACCAAAGGCACTGTGAATACTGCATTGTTGATACACACAGTCAGATATACAATTAAGGAAAATCAATTTGGCAAGTAGTAGAGGATATATTGAATTGGAGAGAGACTTGAGGCAAGCAGACCAATTAGAAGACAATTTCAACAAACTACTGTCATGATGAGGACCTGAACCAAAATGGTAATTATATAAATAGAAAAATGGTATCCCATATGAAGGACATTGGGGATAAGATTTAGCCATTGAATATGTATGTGGGGTGAAAACAAGTGAGTAGTAGAGGATGGCACTGAGGGTATGAACCTGAGAGACAGGAAGAATGGCAATGTCCTTAATGGAAATAGGGTAAATTCAGTATAAATGTTAATGGGAGCAGGGGGAAGGGGGGAACACCCACAGGGGCAGTATGTGTGGGGGGGAGAGAGATAAAATGAATTCTCTTTTGTACATGTTGAATTTTAAATGTCTCTGAGGCATCCAGTTTCAAATGTCCAATAGGGTAAGAGCTCTCCATTCACAGGGAAATAGTTTTAAAGGAAACTATACGGTTTCATCTGCAAGATAGTGATATGTTTGGATGTACTCTTTGAGATCTAAGAATGAATAAACGAATAAATATCTCTTTTATCATTGATTTTATCATTGATTAAAGCAATATTGTTTGAAACAATACAATAGGAATAATAAATGCACTGTGGACTTCGAGAAAATACCAAAACTTCTCAGATGACTTCATTTAGAAGGCAATCAGCCTACATGGATTGCAAGGAAGCTAGAGATTCCCAAAACAAAAAAATTAGTCCCCTGCAGGAGTCAGACCAATTATGATAGCAGAGACCCTTAAATAGGACAAAAAGGTAGATATGAAAAGTTTTATTTCCAAAAGAAAGGTTTTATTTCCAAAAGAAATAAAACTAAAATGGATAAGAAAATAAAAAAAATTAAATGGTCCTCCTCTGTTCCATTTCCAGGTGCTCTCTCAAATAGTATGACACTGTTGGAGATTATCTGGTTACTTTTGTTTCCCCTTTACAAGAAGGGCAAAGTTTTAATGAATTATTTCTATTTCATTCTCAAGCAAAGGTTTAAATCTGTATTTTCTGTAATTTCCCAAAATTGACATGATAGAACTATAATATCTAAAGTTTCATTTACCTCAACAGTATCCTTTCCTGAAGTGCGACCATGTGGCAGAACTGATCTAATCAGACATGAAGTTTCAGCACCCATCTGTTTAAAATTTTACTTTCCCTTGTTCTTATCTACACTTAAGCAAATTGATACTTTTTAAAAGGGAAATTTTTTAAGTCAAAAATAAGCTGTAAGTGACTCTTCCAGGACCAAAAGTGCCTCTACTTTCTAGGAACCTGAAATAGTAACATTGATTTCTTACCTTTATGCAACTTCTCCTAAATCACATAACATGATCCTAGAAGACCACAGGAAGAAATTAAGTTCTTCCTAGAAACAGAATTTTATGTACTGCCTAACATCATCATCATCATTAAAAATAATTAATATTTATATAGTGCTTTTGAGATTATTATCCCATTTGATCCACACAACAACCCTAGGAAGTAAATGCTATTAATATGCACATTTTACAGATAAGAAAAGTGACCTGCCCAGGATGGTATAGCTAATAAGTGACTGAGGCTGGATTTGAACTCAATTATTCCTGACTCTAGGTCTGGAGTTCCATTGTGCCATCTAGCTATCTCTCATGGATGCTGGGGGACACTCATGAAGATATAATAAAAGGTAATTGAGAAAGAATGATCACACACAGGTGGAAAGAAATCCAGGACGGAGCAGTATAACAAAAATCTACAGAGAAGGTCAGAGATGCTGGTACAACTCTGCAATCCTAGCTATTAGAGAGGCTAAGGTTGGTGGATCAGTGGAGCTCAAGAATTGTAAGCTTCAGAGTACTAAGACAATCAGGTTTCTGCACTAAATCAGACACTACTGTGAACCATTGGAATCAGAGAGGGAGGGAGAAGGTAAGACAAGGCTGCCTAAGGAAGGACATTCTTCTCAGGTCAGAAATGAGGGAGATCAAAGCTTCCATTCCAGTCAGTAGTGGAGTCCATGAAGGATCGTTGAATTTCTAGCCTACAGGAGATAAGGAAACCCAGTCTCAAAAAAGAAAAAAAAACAGTGGGAAAAAGAAAACCTAGAGAGGAAAAAGTATCCAAAAGAGGAGAGTTATTGACAATATCAAAGGCAGCAGAGAGGTTAAAAAAAAAAAAAAGGATTGAATAAAGGTCATTAAATTTAGAAATTAGGATGTCATTGGTGACTTTGGAAAGAGAAGTTTCAGTTGATTGATGAGGTCAGAAGCCAGTAGGAAGTTATGAACTTCTCAATGAGATTAGCCAAGAATGGGAAAAGATACTAGGAGATACAGGAGAGCTAGCAGGAATGGTAGACTTGTTCAGAACTTATTGACTGGGTTCCTCTCCTGCCCAGCTTCTACCTAATAGTAGGTAACTTGAACATCCATATCAATGTTCCTTCAAACATTCTAAATTTATATTTTCTCAGTCTCAAGTCCCATGACCTGTGCACTGCATCTAAGCCATGCAGAGAATGCAATATTGTGCTTATCACCATTATCCACACATATTCTACCTCTATGATCAAAAACCCCAACATTACTCTAGCTAACCATAACATATTGTAGTTTTTTTCTGTGCTTCACCCTTCCTAAATCTGTTCTTTGTCTGTATCTTAATCTTTAATTCTCTCTACCCCCTAGTAATTTCTAAGCCATTATCCTTGCTTTGAATCACATTTGTTTTTCCCAATCTCAACCCTCTAAGAAACCAATCCAACTCCACATGGTCATCTAATTTCAAATCCCTCCATCTCTTTGTTTTATCTGACTTCATTGCTTCATCAAACCACAACTCTGGATTACAGTAGCAGCAAGTACCCTAGCAAACCCAGGATGGCTGCTAGCATAGGTTCTTAGATCTGTTTTTCTAAAGGAAAGCAACTCAAAATGGGTCAACAATCTTAATCAATCAAACATATATAATTTACCTAGTTCAGGGGGAAAAGTCAGCACCCTGAACTTCAGAGAATACGAATAGAAGTTACAACAGAAAATAACACAATTCAGCAGACTTGTCTTCCAGCTGTCTGATCATTACATCCATACCCAATTAATTATCAGAGAGGGAAGCACCAACATCTGAGTTTTCAAAGGTTGGGGGGAGGCAGGGCAGGTGCAAAGGCTGCCCAGGGTCTCATCTGACCAAATCACACAACTCTTCCCAAAGCGAGCCCCAAAGCAAAACCTCACATCAGGGTATATATAGCCTTCTCCTGGGTCAGGGAATGCCACAACCCTCTTGACACACTACCCAATCACAAAGTAATAAGGTGTGGGCATTCCTGAAAAATAAGCCTCCCACCACAGGCTCCATGTGACCACATTCAGCCTATAGGGGGCAGAGTATATTTTCAAATTAGGGAAGGTTCTCAGATTCACTTAAGCCTATCAGAGGGCCTAGGGGCAGGGAAGATCTTAGATTCCCATTACAATTACTTGCACCTTTTGCAGTTCTCTGCTCCTACTTGTGTTCTAAAGAACAAAGACAGAGCAAGTCATGCTACCTAAGTGACTGACTCCACTACAAATTTTGTTTATCTAATCACAACCAGCCTTCACTGACAGACATAAAGCCTTTTACAATTTACTAGTTGATTTAGGAACTCTTGACAGAAGCTATTCAAGTCTTAAACTTCCCACTTCTTCCTCTTCTCCACCGTCTCTGTTTAGGATTTCACCTCTTATTTTATTAAGACAGTTAATGACATTCATCATGAGTTTATTCTTCTCTGTTATACTTCATCTTAAAAATACTTGACATCAATTTTTTCCTTCCTCTGTTTTCCTCTGACAATAAATTGGCTCTTCTCTTTGCCAGCACTGTCGCCTCTTCTTGAGCACTTGATTCCATCCTCTCACATGTTCTCCAGCAAATTGTCCCTTCAATCATCCCCTTTCACTCTAATCTTCAGCCTTTCCCTATCTAGTTGTCCCTTTCCTGATTTCTACAAAAATATTAACATCCTGAGAAAAGATGTCATCAGGCCCTACTAACTTCTCAAGTTAGTCACCTTATGTTTCTCCTCCCTTTATCAGCCACATCATCTCCTCTCAAGCCTGTATCCTCAACAATCTCTCTTCTAATCTCCTCATATAACCAAAATTGCTCTTTTCAAAGTTACCATTGAACTCCTTTCATTTATTTTTTTCTGAACTTAAGAAACAGAACAAGCATTTCCTTAACATAGTAGAATAGGGGGGAAAAGATGATTACAGA